>JAVTVY010055879.1:0-28559 GCA_036873755.1 Hanleya hanleyi | reverse complement strand
AAAAAAACGATGGCCTTAACATCATGGAACATTAGAACCAATATGATAGCAATTCATTTACACAAAGCTAAAATGAGCGATCCTCACAGCCTAACAGGCGAGGGTACAGTGGTCGCCTGCTTTATCCGTCGAGGGTTCCCCTGCTGTATCCGTCCAGGGTGGCGTCTCATGAACAGAGCTACAGCTCTTTCATAATCCACTTTATGGTGTATGTTCAGGGAGCGCCAAAACGTAATGTCGCGGTGAACCATTGTTGAGCGAACTGATGCGTCACTACTGGAACGGAGCATGCATACGTTTCTGGAGACGGACTAGTAACGCTATTTTTGGCGTGTCCAGCGGGGGGGTCGTTCGCACCTGACGACCCCTCCCCCCCCCCCTAGCGACGCCCCTGCAGTATACATTTATGGACTTGAGGCCAATTTCGCTATGTTCATATTTGAAAATCAATTTGTTATTTGGAAGTCTTGTAATAAGTTCTGAAGATTTTTATGGCCTATTGTGGTGCAGCATCCGACCTTGTTTTCGTGTAATGGAAACTTTAAACCCATGCAAACGGATGCCTGTTTTCGTTAGGATTATGCTGCTGTATTTTAATCGACGTATAGGCCTACCGTCTTAGAGACTTGAGCTAATTTTTTGTCTCCGTTACCGGTATCTAAAATCGATCCCAATGTGTGTTATATGTATAAGAATATTGTGCTGGTGCGGGTTGGCAATCAGTAAGGGTTACATTGTTAATAATTTTGACATAATGTCTATATTATTCGCCTGCTGCATGATTATGAAATTAATTGATTATTCAGTATCTGAATTTACTATGATGACCCGAATTTGTTTTCGTGGATTGAAATTTTTGAACCAAAATGCCTGTAGAATGTTAATTATATCGGATTATGGCCTATTATTCTACCGTATTATATACTGTTAACTTGAGCTAATTGATTACTTCCGGTCCGGTATCTAAAATCATTATGCCAAATCCAATTTGTTTTAGTAACGAGGCCTTCCACACATGAGAAAGGAATGCAGACAAGGATATGTGAAATGAGGCCGCTGTGGTCGTCTAAAAATCATCTTGGGCAGTAATAACAAAGGAATGTATCCATATACAAGCGTCTAGTCTGTCATTCAATATTTAGCCGTCGTCCACTAAAGAATTTTCGGATCCATAATCTATAGACAAGCGTCTAGTCCGTCATTCAATATTCAGCCGTCGTCCATTAATGAATTTCCGCGTCCATAATCCAAAGACCTATTCTACATTCCATATAACAGCAGGAGACCTATTCCATGTACGGAGGAGTGTGTCCAATCTGAAATAGGATAATAAACATAATTACCATATTGGTATTACACGCAATAACCACGTGGTTCCGCCTGCATCTGCCTGAAGATCGTGTGGTGGAATACAAAATGTGAGTGTCTTTTGATGGGAACATCGCAAGAATTCGTGGTTGGAACTTTTTCGATTAGTATATTCCAGTGAATATATGTCTAACACTCATTCATTGGTGAATATATTACTACGTTTCCAGAAGTAATATTTTTGCTGTTCACCGTAGCACACCAGCTCGAGTCCTTGCTGGCCACCGTCGCATGCTAGTGCTGTTCACCGTCGTCTGAATAGATGCACCTGGTGCAACTGTTTAATTAATATCAATGATTACGCTAATTAAATTCATAAAAGTTTGGGTGACATACATAGAGCATTGATTAAGAAATAATTACCCAGGATAATCTTTATCGATTAGTGTCAGTTATTAAGGATGCGAGCAACTTGAAAACGAAATTTCGTTCTAAAACAACATCGCTCCCCGTGTTCGTACGATATCTTTAAGTACAGGGCGTTCTGCTACTTAACCGAACGATTGAAATGACGACTGTTATTTCCCATGAATGAATATCCATTAATATTGCCCACAATCTAAGAAGAAATGCGAAAGAAATCCCAGTTACTAACACCACCTCATCTTTGCTGCAAAAATAGCCCCACCGGCTGGCTCCCGTTTCACCGGCTGGCGACGGTCGGATGTAGGGGGTGAATTTGTTATCCAACGTCTTAGACTTATATCTGAGGATCCAAACAACAATAATAAAAATTCAGGATGATACAAAAACAAATAACCACATTTAACCACAATTAACCAGGCTCCTATAGCCTCACCGGGGGATTGTAAGGGCTCGTCAGCCGACGCCAACCAGGCTTCCGTAGCCTATACCAAGCATTTATATGCTACAATCACTAGTACGTGCATGTACTCAGTGCATCAAGGACCTATCAATATTCGCGATAATCTTAGTTTCATTCAGCCCAAATGCGTTAAGTGTTTAGCTTACCAGCTACACTAGCTATTATGGATTAATTCAGCCGTCGTCCATTAAAGAATATCCCCGTCCATAATCCAAAGGCCTATTCCATAGTCCATATACACAGTATTAGCTCTAAATTCAAAGAGACAATCATAGTATATATAAACATAAGCTAATTTCCTGCAAGAGAGAAGCGGTCAACAGTTTTAAATGATTCCGACAAGACATCATGATGTTCCAAAAATATAAAATCCGTATCGCTGATCAGTATTCTTAATCCATAATAATCGTTGTAAAGTCGTCATCTAGAGAATGATGTATCTCAGTCACACGTTGATTGTGACTGTTCATATGAGCACCATGAGGATCTTGAAGTACATGGGTTCATACGGCCCCTAGCCCCGGGTTACGCGGAATTAGAGACAAGTTACGAAACGTAACGCCATAGATCTTGCACACTATATACGTTCGTATTTTGCTATCAGCATGCGATATGTATCGCCAAATTTGAGAAACTTTGAGTGGAGGGGCGCTTGGTGAAATAGCCCTGTTTTATAAGTTTCTGCAACAATGTTTTGTGACGTTGATTAAAATCGTCACATTTAACACAGGATCTAGCACATGCTACTAGGCGATATATGTATACGCCATATGCCGGTCCCACTGGAATATTACTGTCCAGAAAGGGATAGTTTACGATGTAGAAATTGTAATCATCTCTTTTGTCATAAAGTCGACGAGAGAGAATTCCTGCTTCGTTTTTATAGAGATATAGAAGATCTAAATATGATCGTGATAAATGTCCTAATAAAAAATCATTGTGGAACCACATCACAATATTCTCATCCAAAGTTCAAGGGCTAGATTTACCAATCTGCAAATCACTAAATTTACCAGCCACAAAGTTTATGCAATCTACCAGTTTCACCATTGATATATCACTGGACATGCAGAATTATCAATAATAAACAAAACAAAACGTGCACAACATCCGAAAGATGTCAACAGTTCATATAAGGCATTACCATGGCACACAGAAGATGATTGTTCAAGGGAGAGAGAGAAATGGAAGGTTTAACCTCGCGTTCAATACATGTTACCAACCTGTCTGACGATTCAGTCCATGATGTTCCAAGAAAGTTTTGAGAATACAATGTCTAGGTGTTCGTTAGGGCATGACCCATTTCTGTAGATTACAAACCGTTCATCACACGCAGTATTGTCAATCAATGGGAAAGTCACAACGTCAGACAGAAAGTTCAGGGAAGCCCAGGCAGAAAATATATCACAACACAGTTATGTTCAATCACATGGATTTGTTATGCAAAATGAATCAAACTGTACCTGTAGATACTGTATCCACGGAATGGACTCGTTCCAGAGGTTTCTTGTACACGCTGCCACATCACCAAGAAAGAGGAGAAACATGTCGCTGTTATAGGAAGAAACAGTGTTTGGGTCGATCACATCATTGAGACATCAATTTGGCATACAGTCGTGGACATTAGTTTGGAATTCCATCCAGTCAGAATTACAAGGCAGTTCAAGAAGAACTCACACGAGAAGGAATTGAAGAGGATTGTAAAAGTCATCAAGGTCAAGGCAAGGGAACCAAACATGTTCACTGGTCACCGTCCAGTGACCACTTCATGGAATGCAGGAATAGAAGGAGAGTTCGATGCAAGAAGATGAGAAGAGCGGGAGGTGTGACACCAAGAAAAATAGTCATGTGCCAGCCCTGATGTACAGGATGAAGGAAGAACCGGCTCACTCACAAATGCTGGGCTGGACCGCCGCTCGTTGATAGATGAGGAACCGCTCCACCGTGCGACACCCAGAAGACAAACGTTAAGACACTTTGCAAGAGTTCAGACGATCACTGCTGTGTTCGTGTCCGTCCACACGAGCTGACGCGAAGAACTGGCGGAAGAAAGCCACAAGAGGGGAGAAATGGCTGCAGACAACCGCGGCGTCGACGTCACCGTGACACCAGAGGAGACGGAAGAAGACGATCTCTCCAGATTATCACAAGAAAAACTATAATAAGGTAACGAAGGACCACGGGCTCACCGCGCCGACCGCAGAATAAGGAAGAAGGAAGACGGAGGGTTCAGGAACAGAGGGCAACGTGATCAATCGTCGTGACGGGTCGTCGGAAACTGTCAGCAGCTCGTGGACAGGTCCTCGCGAATGGAAGCGAGGCTACCACCACCGGTACAGCGCCAAAGAAGCTGGAAAACGCAGACGTGGAAATTTTTAGATTCTGTTGTTCACCAATGTTCTTGTTGTATCCGAAATTTTTTTTCTATCCTGAAGCATCGCTCGCCATTGTAGAATTTTCGGTCTTCAAGACGACAAGGCCATGTGCGTGATCTTAGATATTATAACGCAAGGTCGTCTGTTGACTCGGGAGATGATGTCTACAAAACCCAGATAAATAGATTCCAGTTTCGGCTACGAAATTTTTCGAAGACTTGATAGCCTCTTTAAATGAGACGGGATACAACAACGATGGAGTCCATGTCTGTTGAATATTAAGCCGATTTATTGTAACTTCGTTCCACCTAACTTAGGAATGATCGGCGGCATTCGGCAGGCAGACCAACACAGCTTCATTAACATCAGACCATTTGCAAATGTCTTTCAAAACTGGAGATGGCACATCTATCATATAAACAATGCTAGTATATTACAGGGTCAAACTGCCTCGTCAAATCTTCAGTGCAGTTGTGACTTCCCGCTCAGCTTTCTGTCTCATTATCTAGACACGCACATCCAACTCAAGATTACAAAGTGCAGCTGCATAACCATTCTCTATATTATCCCATATAAATTGAAGTTATATAACTGTTTATGTTTTACAAAAAACCTGACCTACAAGATCATGAAATGGAATCTCGGAAATAGCTTAATCAAAACAAACAGAACTTAAAATCAGACCACATCATAATATATTACAAATTTATATAAAATTGGTGACTGAAAAGTCGAAATTTACGTAATTTTATGGTGGCTAAGAAATTCCATATTTCACAAGATGTATGAGGAGAATGTTAGCCATGCATGATATATTTTATCAAAAGATTCATTCCACAAGCCTCTTGTGTAGCGTTCTTAAAACGTAAAAAAATATCATTTTAATTTTTTAATATGTAATGCTTTATTTATTTTTACGAGGATTATGCATAGCCACAACGGCACGGGAACTCTCCTCAGATAACATACATGTATGTATTTACATACAGAGAAAAACACAGTAAATTGTAAAAAAAATAAAAATAAATAAAAAAGACACTAAAAACAGACTATATTGATTTACATACAAAGTAAAAACATAATAAATTGTTAAATGAAAAAAATATGTATTTTAAGAGGCTGATGGGTGGTCGGATTTTATAGATTATAAATAATACTTATGTAGAAGAGGATATTTCGTTACTTTATATGATTATAGCTTTTTACAATGAGTCGAATAAATTGTATTTACACAACTAGTAAAGTACTGATCTGATCAGCTTCATCTGTCACCGGTTTTATGTCTCCATAATATAATAATCTTGTATGGTACAATACGTGAAATGAGCTTTCTCACATCAGGCATATTTTGCTTGATTTGTTAATAAGACACAGGCTATGTATAGTAAAGGAAATATTCTATAAAACTTGTGTCAATAACATCGAACTAACCCTGCAATTATTACACGATTTTACCACGGTTATGTGAAATGTACATGTATCAAGTGCAGGTGTTCAATTACAAGATAAAATTTCCTTCTGAAGTTTAACTGTTGTTTCCATCGGGAAATTGATTAACAAAGCGGCACAAGTTGGCAATATATCCACGTAATCTCCCAACAACTGACTCAGCTGACAAAATCATCAAGGTCAAGGCAAGGGAACCAAACATGTTCACTGGTCACCGTCCGGGTGACCACTTCATGGAATGCAGGAATAGAAGGAGAGTTCGATGCAAGAAGATGAGAAGAGCGGGAGGTGTGACACCAAGAAAAATAGTCATGTGCCAGCCCTGATGTACAGGATGAAGGAAGAACCGGCTCACTCACAAATGCTGGGCTGGACCGCCGCTCGTTGATAGATGAGGAACCGCTCCACCGTGCGACACCCAGAAGACAAACGTTAAGACACTTTGCAAGAGTTCAGACGATCACTGCTGTGTTCGTGTCCGTCCACACGAGCTGACGCGAAGAACTGGCGGAAGAAAGCCACAAGAGGGGAGAAATGGCTGCAGACAACCGCGGCGTCGACGTCACCCTGACACCAGAGGAGACGGAAGAAGACGATCTCTCCAGATTATCACAAGAAAAACTATAATAAGGTAACGAAGGACCACGGGCTCACCGCGCCGACCGCAGAATAAGGAAGAAGGAAGACGGAGGGTTCAGGAACAGAGGGCAACGTGATCAATCGTCGTGACGGGTCGTCGGAAACTGTCAGCAGCTCGTGGACAGGTCCTCGCGAATGGAAGCGAGGCTACCACCACCGGTACAGCGCCAAAGAAGCTGGAAAACGCAGACGTGGACATTTTTAGATTCTGTTGTTCACCAATGTTCTTGTTGTATCCGAATCTTTTTTTCTATCCTGAAGCATCGCTCGCCAATGTAGAATTGTCGGTCTCCAAGACGACAAGGCCATGTGCGTGATCTTAGATATTATAACGCAAGGTCGTCTGTTGACTCGGGAGATGATGTCTACAAAACCCAGATAAATAGATTCCAGTTTCGGCTACGAAATTTTTCGAAGACTTGATAGCCTCTTTAAATGAGACGGGATACAACAACGATGGAGTCCATGTCTGTTGAATATTAAGCCGATTTATTGTAACTTCGTTCCACCTAACTTAGGAATGATCGGCGGCATTCGGCAGGCAGACCAACACAGCTTCATTAACATCAGACCATTTGCAAATGTCTTTCAAAACTGGAGATGGCACATCTATCATCGAGACATGATGTTGAATTAGTTTGCCTGTACACATCGATCATTTCTGTATAAACAATGCTAGTATATTACAGGGTCAAACTGCCTCGTCAAATCTTCAGTGCAGTTGTGACTTCCCGTTCAGCTTTCTGTCTCATTATCTAGACACGCACATCCAACTCGGGATTACAAAGTGCAGTTGCATAACCATTTTCTATATTATCCCATATAAATTGAAGTTATATAACTGTTTATGTTTTACAAAAAACCTGACCTACAAGATCATGAAATGGAATCTCGGAAATAGCTTAATCAAAACAAACAGAACTTAAAATCAGACCACATCATAATATATTACAAATTATATAAAATTGGTGACTGAAAAGTCGAAATTTACGTAATTGTATGATGGCTAATAAATTCCATATTTCACAAGATGTATGATGAGAATGTTAGCCATGCATGATATATTTTATCAAAAGATTCATTCCACAAGCCTCTTGTGTAGCGTTCTTAAAACGTAAAAAATATCATTTTAATTTTTTAATATGTAATGCTTTATTTATTCTTACGAGGATTATGCACAGCCACAACGGCACGGGCCCTCTCCCCAGATAACATACATGTAATTATTTACATACAGAGAAAAACACAGTAAAAAAATAAATAAATAAAAAAGACACTAAAAACAGACTATATTGATTTACATACAAAGTAAAAACCTAATAAATTGTTAAATGAAAAAAGACGTATTTTAAGAGGCTGATGGGTGGTCGGATTTTATAGATTATAAATAATACTTATGGAGAAGAGGATATTTCGTTACTTTATATGATTATAGCTTTTTACAATGAGTCGAATAAATTGTATTTACACGACTAGTAAAGTACTGATCTGATCAGCTTCATCTGTCACCGGTTTTATGTCTCCATAATATAATAATCTTTTATGGTACAATACGTGAAATGAGCTTTCTCACATCAGGCATATTTTGCTTGATTTGTTAATAAGACACAGGCTATGTATAGTAAAAGAAATATTCTATAACACTTGCGTCAATAATATCAAACTAACCGTGCAATTATTACACGATTTACCACGGTTATGTGAAATGTACATGTGTCAAGTGCAGGTGTTCACATAAAGGAGATTCCATTTCACAAGTCGGATGAGGAAAGGGACGTCTGCTTTCGTATACAAGTAACAATCGAATAAAACAAGCAAATAAATTACAAGATAAAATTTCCTTCTGAAGTTTAACTGTTGTTTCCATCGGGAAATTGATTAACAAAGCGACACAAGTTGGCAATATATCCACGTAATCTCCCAACAACTGACTCAGCTGACAAAATGACTCCCCATTTGAGAGCCCACATAAACTCATCCACTGACATTGGCACGATGCCAACCGAGACGGGAGCATCAGTGGACGATTTTTTTTTCAAAAATGTGGTGAAACGTTGTCAAAGATTAAAATATGTTTTCAACCTTTCATTGTAATCTTTGTTGATAATCAATTTGAGTAGTGCAATAGAATAGAAGTGATGTTTCCATAGGCGTGCTAAATGGATATTTTACGCACGGTTAGTGCGGCAAAGTTTACCAATTTTAGGCCGCCGGCTTCGCCCTTGCCCTAAAATATAAACTTACCCACACTAACCGTCAGTAAAATAACCATTTAGCACGCCTATGAGAACATTATTTAACAGTTTTACCACAAAACGCTTTAAACCGGTCCTTCAAAGGACATTTTCTATCTACTGAACGAAAATCCATAACATAGTTCTTACTGACTTACTGACATGAATATAAGTAGTATATATAGGCTATTTAAACTCACTGGCGCCTCACTGCGCATGCGCGAGAAAGTGGTGTGCGCAGGAATGAGGAGGTCATGAGGAGATGTGCGCAAGAGTGTTCTGCGCAAGTGTATGACGTCACTTCCGGTCTGGATGAATAGGGCGTGACCTTGGGGGCATGTATTCCTCCGCGGTGATGCGGTCTGGCGATGATGCGGTCTGCCTCCGCGGACCGAAAGTAGTCCCAAAACCGTGGGTTTTCGTGAGAATGTTCGGTAATCTGTAGGGACCGCTAATGGACCGATTGGTTCGAGTGAGGTATCAATGTAAAGCATACGTCAGGGAGTATCCAACGGGCTGGGTGTGACGTGGAGCTGACGTCATTCTGTGCATGCGCAGTAGAGAAAGGGTATGGAAATAGACGTTTTGGGTCTAGGTGGGCCACTAATGGGCCGATGGAGTCGTATGAGGTATCAATGTGAAGCAGCCGTGAGGAAGCATCCACCTGGACTAGTGTATCGTTCGTTGTCAACATTCTGCGCATGCGCAGACAGGGAATTGTGGGAAAAGGGTACAGAAATAGACGTTTTGAGGTTTAGGTGGGTCACTAGTGGGCCGATTGGATCGAGTGAGGTATCAATGTAAAGCAGTCGTGAGGGAGTATCCAACGGGCTGGATATGACGTGGAACTTACGTCATTCTGCGCATGCGCAGTAAAGAAAGTGTATGGAAATAGACGTTCTGGGGCCTAGGTGGGCCATTAATGGGCCGATCGAGTGTGAGGTATCAATGTGAAGCATTCGTGAGGGAGCATCCACCTGGACTAGTGTGTCGTTCGTTGTCAACATTCTGCGCATGCGCAGACAGAGAATTGTGGGAAAAGGGTATGGACATAGACGTGTTGGGGTCTAGGTGAGCCACTCATGGTCCGATGGAGTCGAGTGAGGTATCAATGTGAAGCATTCGCGAAGGAGCATCCGCCTGGACTACTGTGTGTTTCGTATTCGACGTTCTGCGCATGCACAGACAGGGAATTGTGGGAAAAGCGTATGGACATAGACGTGTTGGGGTCGAGGTGGGCCACTAGTGGGCCGATGGGATCGAGTGAGGTATCCATGTGAAGCCTATGTGAGGGGGCATCCGCCTGGAATAGTGTGTCGTTCGTGTTTAACATTCTGCTGCGCAGGTCACGTGGTTTGGTGGGTGGTGTGTGACGTCACTTCCGGTTTTCAGAATGACCTCCGAACACAGACGAGTTCTAATGTTTTCGTTAGACGTATGGCATGTACTAGAACATCCGGGACCTCTTCAACATCCGGGAGCTTTTCAACATCCGGGTTTTCTCCGGCCCGGCCCGCCCCGACCGCAGCGCGCGCGCGCGGGTTATCCGGCCGCACGCGCGCGCGCGCGGGTTATCCGGAAGTATGCAAGGGCACTATAGCACATCGGGGTATATATTTCATCCAAGTATAGCGGAAAGCGGTTGTCGTGAATAACAACAAGTTCAGCAATGTTTATACAGTTTATTATCCCCAATGTTACATCATACCCAGGCTGGGGGAGCCGCCCTGGGTATGTTTAATATGTTCATAGCAAAACAAATTGAAATATCAAACACCATGTTTTATTATTTAACGCGCCGTCACATTAGGTACAAGTGTTTACTGAGCTCAAGTCAACGATCGCATCAGTGCAAGGGTGACGCATTCAGCCGATGGGGGTGGTCGGTCAGCTTGGTAACGAAGAACGTAGCATTGGTTACCCTCTCTACGTCCCATTGTGTGTTGGGGCGTTGACGATGTACCCATCTCAATGGATCCACGGTGTCCAGTTTCTCCAGCATCGTCTCTAGCGACGCCCGGTTAATGATGGTGAACGGCTGGTCAAACACATGGCTGTTATTACTGGCATAATAATACCGTAACTGGTCCGTCTCTTTGTGACGTAAGATGTATCCAAAAGACGTGGAACTGACGTCATTCTGCGTATGCGCAGTGGAGAAAGGGTATGGAAATAGACGTTTTGGGGTCTAGGTGGGACAATAATGGGCCGATGGAGTCGTATGAGGTATCAATGTGAAGCAGTCGTGAGGGAGCATCCACCTGGGCTAGAGTATCGTTCGTTGTCAACATTCTGCGCATGCGCAGACAGGGAATTGTGGGAAAAGGGTACAGAAATAGACGTTTTGAGGTTTAGGTGGGTCACTAGTGGGCCGATTGGATCGAGTGAGGTATCAATGTAAAGCAGTCGTGAGGGAGTATCCAACGGGCTGGATGTGACGTGGAACTGACGTCATTGTGCGCATGCGCAGTAGAGAAAGTGTATGGAAATAGACGTTCTGGGGCCTAGGCGGGCCACTAATAGGCCGATGGAGTCGTATGAGGTATCAATGTGAAGCATTCGTGAGGGAGCATCCACCTGGACTAGTGTGTCGTTCGTTGTCAACATTCTGCCCATGCGCAGACAGCGAATTGTGAGAAAAGGGTATGAACATAGACGTGTTGGTGTCTAGGTGAGCCACTCATGGTCCGATGGAGCCGAGTGAGGTATCAATGTGAAGCATTCGCGAAGGAGCATCCGCCTGGACTAGTGTGTCGTTCGTGTTCGACGTTCTGCGCATGCGCAGACAGGGAATTGTGGGAAAAGCGTATGGACATAGACGTGTTGGGGTCGAGGTGAGCCGCTAGTGGGCCGATGGGATCGAGTGAGGTATCCATGTGAAGCCTATGTGAGGGGGCATCCGCCTGGACTAGTGTGTCGTTCGTGTTTAACATTATGCTGCGCAGGTCACGTGGTTTGGTGGGTGGTGTGTGATGTGACTTCCGGTTTTTGGAATGACCTCCGAACACAGACGAGTTCTAATGTTTTCCATAGACGTATGGAATGCATGTACTAGAACATCCGGGACCTCTTCAACATCCGGGAGCTTTTCAACATCCGGGACCTTTTCAACATGCGGGTTTTTCCCGGCCCGGCCCGCCCCGGCCGCAGCGCGCGCGCGCGGGTTATCCGGAGGTGTGCAAGGGCACTATAGCACATCGGGGTATATATTTCATCCAAGTATAGCGGAAAGCGGTTGTCGTGAATAACAACCAGTTCAGCAATGTTTATACAGTTTATTATCCCCAATGTTATATCATATCCAGGCTGGGGGAGCCGCCCTGGGTATGTTTAGTATGTTCATAGCAAAACAAATTGAAATATCAAACACCATGTTTTATTATTTAACGCAACGTCACATTAGGTACAAGTGTTTACTGAGCTCAAGTCAACGATCGCATGAATGCAAGGGTGACGCATTCAGTCGATGGGGGTGGTCGGTCAGCTTGGTAACGAAGAACGTAGCATTGGTTTCCCTCTCTACGACCCATTGTGTGTTGGGGCGTTGACGATGTACCCATCTCAATGGATCCACGGTGTCCAGTTTCTCCAGCATCGTCTCTAGCGAGGCCCGGTTAATGATGGTGAACGGCTGGTCAAACACATGGCTGTTATTACTGGCATAATAATACCGTAACTGTCCCGTCTCTTTGTAACGTAAGATGTACCCAAAAGCGACATTCAATTTGAAGACCGTAGCTTGGTCATTGAAGATGGCTTCCACGTAGCTGCGTAGACGGGTGAGGTCGGTCAGTGGGAAATTGTAGATATCTGGAATGGGGCGATCGCGGCGGAAAACGTGCCGTATCATGGGCCATTGGCGCCGATAGATGTCACTCACTGGATGGGCGTCCTGTAACAGATCGCTAGGAACATCCACTGCATCTTCCAGAAAATGTTCGATGTCGTCAGGCGTATGATTGGCAACAGTAATGCTAGGGACTGGCTGGATATCTAGGCTCTTCTGAACTGTGGGTACAGGCGGGCTCTCTGTGATCGCATCACTAGTGGCATTCGTCTCTACGGGCTCATCTTCACTGGGTCTGGCCCTCCTGGGTGCCTCTTTAGTGGGAAGTTGTCGCCCAAACCGTAGAGACGGGATATGAATCAAACGCTGATGCCATCTTAACTGACTGGGTCGTTTGTCGTCCCAATCGTTACGTTGTTCCGTCGTCCCCTCGTGGAATGAGCCTTCATGGCGCAGTAAATTATCCTGCCGATTGAATGACCGTGCGCAGGTTATACAAGTATACCGTGCATCGTTGTGGGTGGAGGTCTCGTGGCGGCGTAAATTATCTAGACGAGTAAACTGCTTCTGGCAAGTTGTGCAAGTGAACATCAGGCTGGTGAGGTTGCACTCGTGAGGCTCGGGCAAGTAGCTCCTCTCGTCAGAGTGGTTCAGGTTGGTCAGGCAGGCTCAGGCTGGTCAGGTCAAGCAGGCCAGTGAATGCAGCAATGCCCTAAATATTCCCACTTTTATACACCTACTTAGAAGTGCTCGGATGCAGGCGCGGACGTCACCGAGAAAACCCCCACAGACAGCTCACTACATGCAGTCGTCCCCCTGAAGATCCTCATACATACCCGAAAAGACACGGACGTCACCGAAAAGACACGGACGTCACCGAAAAGATACGGACGTCACCGAAAAAAACACCCACATACAACTCACCACATACAGTCGGCCCCTCAAGAACCTCATACATACCCGGATGCAGGCGCGGACGTCAGCGAAATTCTGGCAGGAAAACCCCCACAGAGAGGTCAGTACAGGCATTCCATTCATGTTTCCTACCCAGGTCACGCCCGATTCACGCATAATAAAAGAATTGACCTGTAATCTTTATTGCTGTTGCTCTCTTTTTTGGACTAACCCATCAGAATAGTACGTATCACGGACTACACCCGTAGAGCTACGTATATGCGCGCATGTGTGACATGGTCTATAAAACACGTCCCTCTGGATCCCACACCTTCATTTCTACGGTTGCAGAGCCATGACGAAGATCCAACCCTATGCGACTCGCATTTTACAGCATGCCACCGTGGTTAATTCACTCACGGGTTACCGAGCATTGGTTCGGTCCATGTTTACAGATGGTGATGACAACGAGGGGCGACGCCAGATCCTGAAAGAGTTCACAGAAGCGGTCCTCACAGAGTGCACACGATGGAGAGGTGTGCCATCACTCACCACTACTGGACTATGACAGCCATCCTTGATGCTCGAGCTATGGACCACGAGCGCTCACGCCGGAACCAGCTACGGCTGGTTGGTCTAGTAATGGTCTGTGCCCTATTGACCCTGACGCTGTGGCATTGACAGTGGGACCTGACCATAAATACGAGGGTCAGACACCGTGTGCGTCATTCACCGTTCGTCATTGGGTCAACCATGTCACCAGTCCTACGAGCAATCCTTCCCCTTACACCCTGGGTGGGGTTACACGTCTATGAAGATAAAGTCACTCTCGTTGAAGACCGTTGAGATGTTTGCTGGTCGCGCACTGAGACCGTATCGAATACGGTTACGCTACACCGTGATGGCTGGACCAAATTTAAACGGGTGTTGAGCGGTGAGCTCGACGGAAACCTCGTCCACATAGACAATGCCATCTACGTACACCGTGGATCCTTCCTTCCACGCCTGGGCCGTTACCAAGACCCTACGCGAGGCTTCACCCTAGACCCCGATCTGTGGACAGCCTTCGAGAAAGTGTGGTACCTATTGTGGACCAGCTGTTTACACCGGACGAGCGGTCATCAGACAGTTGGAGTGGGCTCGTGCCCTGAGAGAAGCGGCGGCAGAACCCAATGAACAAATGTCTAGCAATGAAGCGGAGGCAGACGACGATACCATTGATTACCCGGCTAGACTCAGTCAGCTCAGTGACATGACCACCCGATCCTTTGATCTCACGGGGTTCTCCCTATAAATACGAGAGACAGTCAAATCTGGTACCATTCACGTACTGACCATGACGGAGCATATAATATTGGCGTATCTCAGTTTGACCCTCGAGGTTTTCCTGCACGTTTATGCGGATACGGTCGATATCATGGAGGAGGTGAGAGACATGTGATGCAGAGCCTACACAACCGTGCCCGGCCCACATTCGTCTGTCCCGGGAGGGCTGGACCAAATTCAAACGGGTGTTGTCTGGTGAACTGGACGGCGACCTCATCCACTTGTGTCGCGATGTGTACATCCGACGCGGCCCTTTCTTTGCTCAATTGGCTCGGCTAGATGGGGGTACAGTGCATTTTACCCTTCACCCTGATCTATGGTCTGCATTGGAAGATGTCGTGGTAGATGTGGATCAAGTGCTTATCAAGCGGTCATCAGACGAGTTGGACTGGTCATTTACCATGGACACTGTGCTGGCAGAAGCCAAAGAACAAACTCCGGCCCAAGATATACCCGTTATAAATAAACGATAGAGCTAGGGTCCATCATCATTTGTCACCATGAAGAGCTGGGAGAAGGTGTTGGATAACTTATACTACAGTACCGACAGTCCGGCAGCCTATAGCGCATTGGCGGTTCTCTATCGAGCGGCCAAACCCCAGGGGATACAACGTGCTCAAGTCCGAGGTTAAGAAAACAAGACACCTATACCTTACATCGAGCTGCCCGTCGCCATTTTCTAGGGAACCGGGTCATCGTGGGAGGACTAGATGCCCAATGGCAAGCGGATTTGGTCGATATGAGCGCCTTTGCCAAACACAACGATGGAAATCGGTATATCTTGACGTGCATCGATATCCTGTCGAAGTATGCGTGGGTGGTACCCATCCGGACGAAAACGGGGGCGAATCTCATAGCGGCGTTCAAGGACATCTTCAAGACCGGGCGCAAACCCATGTATTTGCAAACCGACGAAGGCATGGAATTCCTCAACAGACCGTTCCAACAGTTTCTGAAAGCCCAGAAGGTGTTTTTCTTCCATACGTACAACGAGATCAAGGCTTCCGTGGTGGAAAGGTTCAACAGGACATTCAAAGGCCGCATGTATAAATATTTCACCTATAAGAATACAAGGCGGTACATCGATGTTCTCCCGAAACTTGTGAGTGGTTACAATCGAGCCTATCACCGGAGTATAGAGAGAGCCCCCATTACCGTGACCCAACGCAATGAAGCCCAAGTCCGGCGTGTGTTGTACCCCAGGCAATCGCAGCGAACGACGAAGGAGGTGTACACGGTCGAGGACCCTGTACGGATAAGTAAAGTCAAAGGTCAATTTGAGAAAAGTTACTTGCCCAACTGGAGCGATGAGCACTTTCTGATTAAACGGCGCCTACCCTGACAGCAGCGAATCTATGAACTGGAAGATCTTCAAGGGGAACCGTTGCTAGGGACGTTTTACGAGACGGAATTACAGCCTGTCGTAAAAACAAAGCAAGACTACTACACGGTGGAGCAGATTTTGAAACCCGAGTTGGTCCAAACCATTGTACGCGGTGCGAACCCTGACCTTGTACGTTGTCTGTGCGAGATCGGATACAACCTGTTAAAAGGCAACGTTCCACTGACTCCGGCTCAGAAGACCAAGTTGGCCAAGCATAAGACAGGTCTCCGAACCCTAGTCCAGAAGCGAATCTCTCAAACACTAAAGAAAAAGGTGTTACAGAAAGGCGGCTTTCTCGGGGCCATCTTAGCACCGTTGGCCGCTTCCGTGTTGGGTCCAGTATTGAGTGGACTCTTCGGCCGACAATGAACCACACGAAAAAAATGGTTCTCGTCGAACCACGGTTCCTTCAAAACCTCCAATCGCCCTACCCTGTTCCACCTACGGTGAAGACCATAAACACCCTCGATGAAGAGATGCAACAGATCTTACAAATTACAACACATATAAGGGAAGTGGGAAGAGGTGCCGACATACTGACAGAGTCACATGGCTTCACAGTATAGTCTTCCGGTTAACCTATTCTAAAGCACATACCAAGAATCTAACGATTCGTGATATGTGTTGTATCTCAGGTACGCTTTTGTTGTACCTGTTCATGTGGCAACTTGGATGACATGACCACACGGCCCCTAGTACCGGCATAAGCGGTATTAGATACAAATGTAGAGAGCTGTGATGAAAATGCTCTGACCGGGGCTAAGCGTCAGTGAGAAAGTACAACGGTACAATGAGACGCTTCAACGGTACCTGACGTTCATGGACCAATACAAAACCCTCTCTACCCCACCACCACCACCACCACCACCACGCGACACAGCGCCGACCTCAGCACGGCTCCAACAGCCGCCATTACCAGGGGTACCACCCACAGCCCCACAGTGGGTGGAAGACGAAGTGCTGAAGAGTGTACCTGCATCGTTTAAGAAACAAGCTGGCCTGGTATTACAACGAATGAAACAGAATCCTAACATGACTTGGAATGATAAAAGCGAACTACTGGTACAGAATCAAGTGGTCCCCGGGACTCACATGACGGATTTAGTGAATGACCTGATGCGTCAACGCAGGTCGCACACGGATCCTCGAGGATGGGAGGTTTTCGCTCCAGGCTTGAAAGACATGCATGTACCACAGGAATTGGTGGGGAACCCCCAGCGCTGGGCCTGGATGCAGCGGACCCAGCAATCGCCGAGTGGCCCACTACCTTCTTGGGAAGACGAGTGGGAACCGGAGTCACCCCCCAAAACACCACCACAACGGGCACCTTCTTTTCACGCCTTTAAAAAACCACCCTTGATCAAGACACCACATATCTCCAGAGCCGTGACACGTAGCAAGTCACCGCGACGAACACGACGCCGGACACAACCGCCCAAGGCCTGGAACACCTATTAAAACCAACAGCAGCAGCAGGACAGCTCAGTCGCCATGTTTTGCCTCACCCTAACCAGTAACAGTTCGCTGGATGTGTTTCCTGACAACACCTTGGCCAAGTACGTCACCCAGTTACCGCAACCGTTGCATTTACCTGGACGCTGGGAATGTGGCCTCATGGATATCCAATACCCTTACTCCTGGTACAACGTGCGAGCCAATGAAGTGTGGTACGAGGTGACATACGAAGGAAAAGACACCCGACTCACCCTCCCCGAAGGCCAATACGATACTCCCAAGGAGTTCATGGGTGGGCTGACAAGGCTGTTGCATTATAAGGCTCTACGGGAGGTCACGAATACTTCAAAACCCATCAAAACTTTCCCCTTCAAAAATCATGTGGACTTCGATTACAACGCACACAACGACAAGGCACAGATCATCCTCACCGCCAACGTGAGTGTCGTACTGAGTCCTATCTTACAGCAAATGCTGGGTTTCGATCTACAGACGTTCGCTGGTCCCACCGCCCACAAAGGCCAGATCCCGATGGATATGAAGTCGGGTATGTACGCACTCTACGTCTACTCGGACGTGGTCGACAACCACATCGTGGGTGATATCAACACACCTCTGTTACGGGTGGTCCCCATTAAAAAGACATACGGAGATCAAGTCACCCATAGTTTCATCCACATGCTCTACCTACCCGTACGACAAACCGACATCAACACTATCACGGTGGATATAAGAGATGATACGGGAAGACCGGTCGCATTCGAACGAGGAAAAGTGGTACTGACACTTCATTTTCGATAAGCACGTGCTCCCCACTTTGTATAATGAAGGTTACAAGCGTCTAGTCCGTCATTCATAATCCAGCCGTCGTCCATTAGAGAATATCGGCGTCCATAATCCAAAGACCTATTCCATATTCCATATAACAGTATTAGCACCAAATTCAAAAAGACAATCATAGTATACATAAACATAGGCTTGTTTCCTGCAAGAGAGAAGCGGTCAACAGTTTTCAATGATGCCGGCAAGACATCATGATGTTCCAAAAATATCAAATCCGTATCGCTGATCAGTATTCTTAATCCATAATATTCGTTGTAAAGTCGTCATCTAAAGAATGATGTATCTCAGTCACGCTTTGATTGTGACTGTTCATATGAGTACCATGAGGATCTTGAAGTACATGGGTTCATACGGCCCCTAGCCCCGGGTTAAGCGGAATTAGACACAAGTTACGAAACGTAGCGCCATAGATCTTGCACGCTACGTTCGTATTTTGCTATCAGCATGCGATATGTATCGCCAAATTTGAGAAACTTTGAGTGGAGGCGCTTGGTGGAATAGCCCTGTTTTATAAGTTTCTGCAACAATGTTTTGTGACGTTGATTAAAATCATCACATCTAACACAGGATCTAGCAAATGCTACTAAGCGAGATATGTATACGCCATATGCAGGTCCCACTGGAATATTACTATCCAGAAAGGCATAGTTTACGATGTCGAAATTGTAATCATCTCTTTTGTCATAAAGTCGACGAGAGAGAGTGCCTGCTTCATTTTTATAGAGATAGAGATCTAAATAAGATGTGCCTGTAGGGCTATCTGTAGTTTCCTTCAAATCCAGTGAAGGTGGATATATATCCTTCACTGCGTCATTTATATAGCGATTATCCACAGCGAGAAGATCGTCTATATAGCGTTTGGTGAATGAGAAGGAACGGGCTTTGAATGGGAAGTTGATGCTGGGTCGACATCGGGCCTTACAGACTAGTCTTTTGTGTTAAATGCCGTCATTTACATCTGATGACGATACAGCTCACCAATCTCCAATGTACGAGTTGTCACAGCGAAACAGCTCACCAATTACCAGTATACGAGTTGTCAGAGCATTTCCATCATACCTCTCTAGATTTGTATCTAATACCGCTTATGCCGGTGCTAGGGGGCCGTGTGGTCATATCATCCAAGTTGCCACATGAACAGGTACAATAAAAGCGTACCTGAGATACAACACATATCACGAATCGTTAGATTCTTGGTGTGTGCTTTAGAATAGGTTAACCAGAAGACTATTCTGTGAAGTCATGTGACGCAGTCAGCATGTCGGCACCTCTTCCCACTTCCCTTATATGTGTTGTAATTTGAATGGATCGGTTTTTGAAAGCGCCTGCATATAGTCATATTCATAAGAGAACAGATACAGGTCGGCCAACAGGGGTGCACAATTAGTACCCATTGGAATACCTGCTGCTGATATATTGTGCTGCCAAATTTCACATAGATATTTTTAATGAGAAATTCAAGCAACTCTATAAACAAAGAAACATCCCATGAATGATATCTCTTATATGTAGTCGAGCTAAAGAATGCTTTATGGCTTCCGACATTAATATATCTACGATCAGTTTTCTTGAACACAGATACTATTAATGAACTTAGACGGTCAATAAGGTCCTGATGAGGATTGTAGTATAGAGAGTCGAGAAATCCCATGTGGATACATGTCTGTACGGTATGTGACCTTTAGCATCAAGCTCTTCCGTAAGACATTTTGAGTTTTTCAATATCCACATACTTTCAACGCCAGAGTTCTTAGAAATAGTGGCGCAATACCTTTCCCAAAATGCTTTTACCTCCTGAAGGGCCCTCGTCAATAGGGTTGAAAGAAGCTTGGTGGTGCAGCTTCTAGCCTTACGAGTGCGATGCACCCAGCTAT
Organism: Hanleya hanleyi; assembly: GCA_036873755.1. Classification (NCBI taxonomy): domain Eukaryota; kingdom Metazoa; phylum Mollusca; class Polyplacophora; order Lepidopleurida; family Hanleyidae; genus Hanleya; species Hanleya hanleyi. The sequence goes on along the minus strand of JAVTVY010055879.1, from coordinate 8,105 downwards.
ATGGACTATTATGCCCAACAGGCCGGAGGTGGCCTTCCGGTCTTTAGTGGTGAACGCATGCAACGCGGACATGGGCTGGGGAACATACTCGGTAGCATCGTCAAAACGTTCCTGCCCTTGGTGACGCGTGGGGTGAAAATAATCGGCAAACAAGCGGTACGCAGTGGACTGCAAGTCGCCGGTGATGTCTTGGGGGGTACGGCAACCAAAGAAGCCTTGAAACGGCGGGCCAAAGAAGCAGGAGGCGTCTTGGTCGCCAAAGCACAACGCACCGTAGGGAATAAAAGACCTGCACCACCGAGACCACGCACCAGTCGACGACCGACCCAGCGACGACGCACATCGAAGACCCAGGATATCTTTTCTTAAACATGTCCTTGATCCACGCAGAGTCCTGCCCCTTCCACCAACAGTGAATTTGATTTGTGGACCGTCCCGCCCACACAGACCAGTGCCGAACAAGGATTATGGGTGGAGCATCTCCCGCTCTCCAGCACCAACGAAACAGGGCCCATCGAGTTCACCATCAGTAATGCGGATACGGCCTATGTGGATTTAGCCCATACATACTTGTATGTGAAAGCCAAGGTCGTCAATGGGGATGGCTCCAGAATCGTCGACCAAGCAACGGTGGGCCCGACGAATCTCTGGCTGCACTCTATGTTTCAACAGATGGATATATTTCTCAGCGACAAACTCATCCTGCTGCTTATGTTCTCAACACGGACCCGATGGATCGGCCCGGTGAACATTGGGTGGGCGTGTACTTGACAGAACAGCAGGGCGAATACTTTGACCCCTACGGCCTGCCACCCCTCCATCCCGATTTAACAGACTTCATGGATCAAGGCACAGAGACGTGGTGTTGGAACAGTCAAACGTTGCAAAGCCTGACCAGTAGATGTTTGACGAGTACCCCAAGGCCGAGGACCGAGATGTACTCGTATATGACTGGGCCGCCCATCATTTCAATCTACAAGCCCCGTTCTGGGTTTAAGTTCTTTCAATGTACAAGCCCTCTGTTCTGGGCTTAAGTTTACAAGCCCCTTGTTCTGGGCTTAAGTTCTAACAATGTACAAGCCCCCTGGTCTGGGCTTCAGTTTTCACGTGGTTGTTCTCACGTTGTTGTTGTTAGTTATTGTTGAATAAAAAACAAAATGAGATCTCACCAAAAAAAAACCCTGTCTTGTGTGTTTTCTATATGAGCATAATGCATGAAGGCTATAACAGACATGTGGGGATTCGGTGAAACTGGCTTTGAACACCGTGGAGAGAGTAGCCAATCAGTGGCCTAGGATGGGGCCAAATATAACCCATCAATGTGCAAAAAATATTACTCGATGTACAAGAACCCGCATGTAGGCGCGGACGTAGGCGAAAGCATCCTAGTACCCGGATGTAGGCGCGGTCGTAGGCGAAATTCTAGTACCCGTCCATTGGTTCTTTTATCGATCGCTCATTGGCTCTTTTTCTCGACCGCTGATTGGTCCAAATGGAACTGCCCATCCTTCCCAGGTTAATTTACAATCCCTTTTTTGTGTTCAAGCTCTGTATATCGATGCCGCAACATTGTTGCCGAACATTGCCGAAAGGGAAACCGTTGATCTTTTGACCTGAATGTGACCTTTGACCTTTTGATCCGCGGACTTCCGGTGATGGTCGACAACTCGGACGGACGTGGTCGACAACCACATCGTGGGTGATATCAACACACCTCTGTTACGGGTGGTCCCCATTAAAAAGACGTATGGAGATCAAGTCACCCACAGTTTCACCCACATGCTCTACCTACCCGTACGACAAACCGACATCAACACTATCACGGTGGATATAAGAGATGACACGGGACGACCGGTCGCATTCGAACGAGGAAAAGTGGTGCTGACACTTCATTTTCGACAAGCACGTGCTCCCCAGTTTGTATAATGAAGGTGCCTTACGAGTGCGATGTACGCAGCTATATGGGCTATTATGCCCAACAGGCCGGAGGTGGCCTTCCGGTCTTTAGTGGTGCACGCATGCAACGAGGACATGGGCTGGGAAACATACTCGGGAGCATCGTCAAAACGTTCCTGCCCTTGGTGACGCGTGGGGTGAAAGCAATCGGCTGCAAGTCGCCGGTGATGTCTTGGGGGGTATGGCACCCAAAGAAGCCTTGAAACGGCGGGCCAAAGAAGCAGGATGCGTCTTGGTCGCCAAAGCACAACGCACCGTAGGGAATAAAAGACCTGCACCACCGAGACCACGCACCAGCCGACGACTGACCCAGCGACGACGCACATCGAAGACCCAGGATATCTTTTCTCAAACATGTCCTTGATCCACGCAGAGTCCTGCCCCTCCACCAACAGTGAATTTGATTTGTGGACCGTCCCGCCCACACAGACCAGTGCCGAACAAGGATTATGGGTGGAGCATCTCCCGCTCTTCAGCACCAACGAAACAGGGCCCATCGAGTTCACCATCAGTAATGCGGATACGGCCTATGTGGATTTAGCCCATACATACTTGTATGTGAAAGCCAAGGTCGTCAATGGGGATGGCTCCAGAATCGTCGACCAAGCAACGGTGGGCCCGACGAATCTCTGCCTGCACTCTATGTTTCAACAGGTGGATATATTTCTCAGCGACAAACTCATCAGTGACTTGACCAACACGTAACCCTATCGAGCCTACATCGAGACGCTGTTGTCGCATGGACGAGAGGCTAAAAAATCTCAGCTGACAGCCGCGTTATTCTAGCAGGACACAGCCGAGCACATGGGCGCAGAGAACGACAATGCGGGATATAACAAACGGAAGGCTTTCACCGCGAACGGCGTCTCGGTGGATCTCATGGGTCGACTGCACGCAGACATTTTCATGCAAGACCGGTACCTCTTGAACAAGATCCCCATCAAAATCCGACTGATACGGGCGCCTCCGACCTTCGCCTTGATGGCCACTAACGTAGACGGGCATGCAGCTGACTATAAGATTGTCATCCAAGACGCAGTCCTGTATGTCCGAAAAGTGAAACCGAATCCAGCCGTTCAATTGGGACACCTTAAAGCCTTGGAAACAAAACCAGCCCAGTACCCTATCTGACGTGTGCAAACCAAAGTGTTCTCTGTGTCTGCTGAAAATATGAGCGCCAACAAAGAAAACGTGTTCCTGGGGGAACTACCCAAGCGATTGATCCTGGCCTGTGTGGAAAATACCAGTTTCAGCGGAGCCTACCCAGAGAACCCGTTTGACTTTAAACATTTCGGCATCAATTTTGTGGCCCTGCATGTGGATGGACAACAGTTCCCAGCCACGGCCTTAACACCGAACTTTGGGCGCGCGAATTTCATTCGAGCCTATCAGAGCCTGTTTACAGCTACCGGTCAAATCAACCAGGACGAAGGGAATATGATCAGTCGGGAGGACTACGCGAACGGATACACGTTGTTCTGTTTCGATTTGACCCCCACCTTAGAGAACGACCATCAGCTGGCCCTCGCCAAGCAAGGCAATTTACGGTTGGAAATCCACTTTGCACGAGCCCTCCGGAGCACCGTCAATGTGATCTGCTACGCCGAGTTTGACAACATTATTCAAGTGGACAAGGCGCGCAACGTCCTGTGTGACTTTGCTACCTAACATGGATACAGACCAGATAACCACCGTACTGGAGAATGACCCAGGGACACGTATGGTCTTTCAAGGGGTGTTCGCCCGAGATGTGTTCCCATTAAACCGTGTGTATCCTGCTGCTTACGTTCTCAACACGGACCCGATGGATCGGCCCGGTGAACATTGGGTGGGCGTGTACTTGACAGAACAGCAGGGCGAATACTTTGACCCGTACGGCCTGCCACCCCTCCATCCCGATTTAACAGACTTCATGGATCAAGGCACAGAGACGTGGTGTTGGAACAGTCAAACGTTGCAAAGCCTGACCAGTAGCGTGTGCGGACAATATTGCTTGTTTTACATGTACCATCGATGCCGGGGAAGAACCTTATCTACCATCGTACAGATGTTTGACGAGTACCCCAAGGCCAAGGCCCGAGATGTACTCGTATATGACTGGGCCGCCCATCATTTCAATGTACAAGCCCCGTTCTGGGTTTAAGTTCTTTCAATGTACAAGCCCCCTGTTTTGGGCTTAAGTTTACAAGCCCCCTGTTCTGGGCTTAAGTTCTATCAATGTACAAGCCCCCTGTTCTGGGCTTCAGTTTTCACGTGGTTGTTCTCACGTTGTTGTTGTTAGTTATTGTTGAATAAAAAACAAAATGAGATCTCACAAAAAAAACCCTGTCTTGTGTGTTTTCTATATGAGCATAATGCATGAAGGCTATAACAGACATGTGGGGATTCGGTGAAACTGGCTTTGAACACCGTGGAGAAAGTAGCCAATCAGTGGCCTAGGATGGGGCCAAATATAACCCATCAATGTCCAAAAAACATTACTCGGATGTACAAGAACCCGGATGTAGGCGCGGACGTAGGCGAAAGCATCCTAGTACCCGGATGTAGGCGCGGACGTAGGCGAAATTCTAGTACCCGTCCATTGGTTCTTTTATCGATCGCTCATTGGCTCTTTCTCTCGACCGCTGATTGGTCCAAATGGAACTGCCCATCCTTCCCAGGTTAATTGACAATCCCCTTTTTGTGTTCAAGCTCTGTATATCGATGCAGCAACATTGTTGCCGAACATTGCCGAAAGGGAGACCTTTGACCTTTTGACCTGGATGTGACCTTTGACCTTTTGAACCGCGGACTTCCGGTGATTCCGCGCAGGCGTGCGGCCGGATAACCGGCGCACTTCCGGTGATGCCGCGCGCGGCCGGAGAAAACCCGTCCGCGCGCGCGGCCGGAGAAATTTCGCGCGCTGCGTGCTCGCGCTGCGGCCGGGCCGGTCCGGGCCGGGCCGGGGAAAACCCGGATGTTGAAAGGTCCCGGATGTTGAAAAGAACCCGGATGTTGAAGAGGTCCCCGATGCTCTAGTACATGCATTCCATACGTCTAAGGAAAACATTAAAACTCGTCTGTTTTCGGAGGTCATTCTGAAAACCGGAAGTGACGTCACACACCACCCACCAAACCACGTGACCTGCGCAGCAGAATGTTGAACACGAACGACACACTAGTCCAGGCGGATGCCCCCTCACATAGGCTTCACATGGATACCTCACTCGATCCCATCGGCCCACTAGTGGCCCACCTCGACCCCAACACGTTTATGTCCATACGCTTTTCCCACAATTCCCTGTCTGCGCATGCGCAGAACGTCGAACACGAACGACACACTAGTCGAGGCGGATGCTCCTTCGCAAATGCTTCACATTGATACCTCACTCGACTCCATCGGACCATGAGTGGCTCACCTAGACCCCAACACGTCTATGTCCATACTCTTTTCCCACAATTCCCTGTCTGCGCATGCGCATAATGTTGACAACGAACGACACACTAGTCCAGGTGGATGCTCCCTCACGAATGCTTCACATTGATGCCTCATACGACTCCATCGGCCCATTAGTGGCCCACCTAGGCCCCAGAACGTCTATTTCCATACACTTTCTCTACTGCGCATGCACAGAATGACGTCAGTTCCACGTCATATCCAGCCCGTTGGATACTCCCTCACGACTGCTTTACATTGATACCTCACTCGATCCAATCGGCCCACTAGTCACCCACCTAAACCTCAAAACGTCTATTTCCGTACCCTTTTCCCAAAATTCCGTCTGCGCATGCGCAGAATGTTGACAACGAACGATACACTAGCCCAGGTGGATGCTCCCTCACGACTGCTTCACATTGATACCTCATACGACTCCATCGGCCCATTAGAGATCCACCTAGACCCCAAAACGTCTATTTCCATACGCAGAATGACGTCAGTTCCACGTCACACCCAGCCCGTTGGATACTCCCTCACGTATGCTTTACATTGATACCTCACTCGAACCAATCGGTCCATTAGCGGTCCCTACAGATTGCCGAACATTCTCACGAAAACCCACGGTTTTGGGACTACTTTCGGTCCGCGGAGGCAGACCGCATCACCGCCAGACCGCATCACCGCGGAGGAATACATGCCCCCAAGGTCACGCCCTATTCATCCAGACCGGAAATGACGTCATACACTTGCGCAGAACACTCCTGCGCACACCTCCTCATGACCTCCTCATTTCTGCGCACACCACTTTCTCGCGCATGCGCAGTGAGGCGCCAGTGAGTTTAAATAGCCTATATATACTACTAATATAGAAGGCTTGAAATTCTTTCTTGGCTACACTACTGTGGGTACAGTATCTCTTGCTTGGATTAACTCTTATGTTCAATGCGAACACAAGTCTATATTAGAGACTAACTGCCTTTGCATGCATAAATTTAACCGACCTGCACATAATTTATTTGTTCAGGTATTATATAGGATAGAGGATTTCATAACACATAACCGATGTGTTTACCGAAGCGAAACTTCATTTGAACGAACATTAATCAGAACATGACATACAGCACTGTTACAGGGGTTACTTTTAAGTCGTTTAAGTGCTTTTACGAATTGAAATTCATCGAACAGATACGACATTGATACCTCTACAAATGTATTCTGTGGATGTGAACTTCGAATAAACGACGTCGAAACAGTGCGATCCGCAAAAGCAGTTCTTCATCTGGGTGAGTGAATACGATAGTTATGAACAGGGAAGATGTGTGGCATAATTTTCTAGGCATTAAGAAAGCATATATACGCACTGTGTGACAACCCAGATGAATGTGTTGCACGGTGGACAGGCCAGGTTAAGTGGAATGTGAGAGCAACGTCATTTGTGCTCCTATTTCCGTTAACACGGTCTCTCCACCGTACAGCGCACTAATCTGTGTTGGGTTATTGGCGCAATATACTAAACATAATCAAGGGGTTGTATGCTGTAGTCCGTTTCAAAGTAATATGCGAAAGATCGAATCGGATTATATAAATCGGAGGGAAGGATTAAATTAGGGGTGTGCGTTGTCACCGTTACTGTTTGCTATCTAAATAAGGGAATTAGGAAGACAAATAGAAGGGTGTGGGTGGGAAGTGAGTTATCGAGAAACGAACCAATCTTTTGGAAGATGATTTATTCGCGAAAACGCGAAAAGAATTCGAGTTTATCCTGGATATAGTATAGGTAATTTTGGATTCGAGGAAATATAATTTGCAAACAAACGAAGAGTTGCGTCATGGTAAGCAGTCAGGTTAAACCAAGAGGGACGAACTGGCTACTTGTGAAGTTACATCTGGAAGAGGCGGAAGAACATACAATGGAGATAATAGAGGTGGTTGAAAAAAAAATACATGTATTAAAATAAGGTTGAAAGGACAGATTTTCAGGGTGAGTAAGCAAGAGATGGTAGCAAAGAGAATGTTGAGGATAGCAGTGAGAGAGAATGGGGAAAAATTGTTGCTGTTAAAGTGGAGGACAAGTGGGCTGAAGAGCGGGGGAAGAAACCGAAAGTAATGAGAGAGAATGGGGGGAAAGTGACTTGTTGAAGTTTGGTGGCAATGTCCGTATCTAATTTTCTGCGGGATGTGTGGACAATTAGGGGCGATATGGAGGATTTGGGAGAGGCAGGGTTTGTTGAGAAGGTTCATGGATAAGACTTTGCACTGGGTGCATTGCGTATTCTTAATGTGGGGATAATTCAATATTGGCAAGCTGGCGAAAAGGTGGGGCCGTGGGGGCGAGGGAGAAGGACGAGCAAACCATAGGATACTTGAATCTATGATTGTTGACTGGTGGAAGCGAAAACTACTAGTCGGGTGGAGAGAAATTCGAGGGGAATGATGGACGAGTCTTGTGCTGAATGTTGAGTGGATGAGACGGGAGGTGTATGGCAAGCCGTTTTGATATTTATTCCTTTATTTTTGATATCAAAAATAAATGTGCGCCGTTTTGGTATTTAATCGGATAATTGTTGATATCAAAAATACTATTTTTGATATCAACAATTCTATTTTTGATATCAAAAATTCTTTTTTTGATATCAAAAATAGAATTTTTGATATCAAAAATAAACGTTTATTTTTGATATCAAAAATTCTTTTTTTGATATCAAAAATACTATTTTTGATATCAAAAATA
>JAVTVY010055878.1:0-29220 GCA_036873755.1 Hanleya hanleyi | reverse complement strand
GTAATGATTGTGGTCGACTCTTCAAACGACCCAGTCGGTTTAGACAGCACCAACGTTTGATGCATGCCCCGTCTCTACGGTTTGGGCGACAACTTTCCACTAAAGAGGGGGCGCGGAAGGTCAGACCCAGTGAAGATGAACCCGGAGAGACGAACGCCACTGGTGATGCGATGACGAAGAGCCTGCCTATACCCACGGCCCAGGAGGGCCTGGATATCCAGCCGGACCCCTCCGTTACGGTTTCGAGTCATACGCCTGACAACATCGAACATTTTCTGGACGAGCCCATAAATGTTCCTAGCGATCTCTCACAGGACGCCCAGCCAGTGAGTGACATTTATCGGCGCCACTGGTCCATGATACGGCACTGTTTCTACCGTCATCGCCCTATTCAAGATATCTACAATTTTCGACTGACCGACCTCGGCCGTCTACGCAGCTACATGGAAGCCATTTTCAATGACCAAGCTACGTCCTTCAAATTAAATCTGGCGTTTGGTTATGTGCTGCGGCATAAGGAGACAGACCAAGTCCGATACTTTTACCCGAGCAGTAACATCGGGGTATTTGATCAACCGTTTACCATCATTAACCGAGTGTCGCTACAGACGATGCTGGAGAAACTGGACACCGTGGATCCCTTGAAATGGGCCCAACAACAACGCCCAACACCAAGTGGACAGTGGAGAGGGTCACCAATGTTACGTTCTTCGTGACCAAACTACGGAATATTCCCATCGGGTGAATGTATTCACCCATGCACTGATAGATACTCAGAATGCACAAACATGTATCTGAGGATATGTTGCCTCAACGGTTTCCTGGGCTGCCCGACGATGATTAGAATAAACGATTCAAAGTGAACATGGCCGAAGATGGAACTTTCTGGAATGGAGACTTCTGATTGGACAAGAATACATCTAACGGACAGGAACGAATATGACAGATGCAAATGGTGGCCTCTAATTGGACAAGAGTGTTCTTGAATTGTAACACCAAGTGGATAATGGAGATATTGACCAATGTTACGTTCTTCGTGGTTAAACTGACCACCACCCCATCGGATGAAAGTATTCACCCATGCACTGATAGATACTCAGAATGCGCAAACAACTATCTGAGGATATGTTGCCTCAGCGGTATCCTGGCCTGCCCGACGATGATTAGAATAAACGGTTCAGATGGCACTTTCTGAAATGGAGACTTCTGATTGGACAAGAATACATCTAACGGACAGGAACGAATATGAAACATGCAAATGGTGGCCTCTGATTGGATAAGAATCTTCTTGAATTGTAAATATTCTCTACCCCACACAAGCTTCACTTTGACACCTCACACGACCCATTCGAACCGTGATTAGCCCATCTCTAACCCAAACACACCCCTACATAGCACCCAAAATGCCTGTTTTCTATACTACCGCCAGACTGCGCATGCGCAGACTATTGAACACGGACGAACCATTAGCCCAGTCGGATGCTGCTGCACGAGAGCTTCAAAATAAGACCTCACTCGACCCCATTGGACCACCAGGGACTCATCTAGACTCCAACATGTCCACCCCGTATGGCCCTATACACCCATAGCCATGCAGTATAGGCCTATGGGCCTACCCAGGCCTTGGTGACTTTTTCAAAAATTTCACCGATTCGCTCCGCAACACTTCCTATCGTGTTCTAAATGACGAGACGAGTAAAACGAGACCCCACAACCCTACCGCAAATGTATAGAAGTACGTTTCCCAGGGATAAACATTGAACCTATACCCCAGTATGGGACTATATGGGGCTCGGTGACTTTTTTCAAAAATTTCACCGATTCGCACGGGGACACTTCCTATCATGTTCTAAATGACGAGACGAGTAAAACGAGACCCCACAACCCTACCGCAAATGTATAGAAGTACGTTTCCCAGGGGGACAAACATTGAACCTATACCCTCAGTATGGGACTATATGGGGTTCGGTGACTTTTTTCAAAAATTTCACCGATTCGCACGGCGACACTTCCTATCATGTTCTAAATGACGAGACGAGTAAAACGAGACCCCACAACCCTACCGCAAATGTATAGAAGTACGTTTCCCAGGGGGACAAACATTGATCCTATACCCTCAGTATGGGACTATATGAGGCTATATCGTACTTTTTCAAAAATTTCACCGATTCGCACGGGGACACTTCCTATCATGTTCTAAATGACGAGACGAGTAAAACGAGACCCCACACCCTACCGCAAATGTATAGAAGTACGTTTCCCAGGATGGTCCTATACCTCCCATACCCCATATAGGCATTTTCCCGTAATTTAGGATAAAGTCCGTATTCCGTATTTTTTCAGGAAAATTTTTACATACACCCACCCTGGAACTAGGGGGAGATAACTCTATTGATAGAAAAGCCCCGTTAAGCCCGGCGACCTATATACCCCTCATACCCCATATAGGCATTTTCCCAGGTTTTTCGATAAAGTCCGTTTTCCGTTTTTTTTTGTTTTTTTTTTTTCAGGAAAAACTTTACATGCACCCACCCCATTGCCTGAACGCCTCTTCACCTAGGCTTCACTTTGATACCTCACTCGACCCCACTGGACCATTAGTAGCTCCCCTAGCTCCAACACGGCTATTTGCATACCCTTGGACCACCGCGCATGCGCAGAATGCCGCTATTTCAACCCCACACCCAGTCCATTAGATGCCCCTTCATGAATGCTTCACATTGATACCTCACTCGACCCCATCGGTCCACTAGGGGCTCCCCTAGCTCCAAAAGGCTATTTTCATACCCTTCGGCCACCGCGCATGCGCAGAAGGCCGATATGTCAACCCCACACCCAACCCATTAGATGCCCCTTCATGAATGCTTCACATTGATACCTCACTCGACCCCATCGGTCCACTAGGGGCTCCCCTAGCTCCAAAAAGCTATTTTCATACCCTTCGGCCACCGCGCATGCGCAGAAGGCCGCTATTTCAACCCCACACCCAGTCCATTAGATGCCCCTTCATGAATGCTTCACATTGATACCTCACTCGACCCCATCGGTCCACTAGGGGCTCCCCTAGCTCCAAAAGGCTATTTTCATACCCTTCGGCCACCGCGCATGCGCAGAAGGCCGATATGTCAACCCCACACCCAGTCCATTAGATGCCCCTTCATGAATGCTTCACATTGATACCTCACTCGACCCCATCGGTCCACTAGGGGCTCCCCTAGCTCCAAAAAGGCTATTTTCATACCCTTCGGCCACCGCGCATGCGCAGAAGGCCGATATGTCAACCCCACACCCAGTCCATCAGATGCCCCTTCACATAAGCTTCACTTTGATACCTTACTCGACCCCATTGGTCCACTAGGGGCTCCCCTAGCTCCAAAAAGGCTATTTTCATACCCTTCGGCCACCGCGCATGCGCAGAAGGCCGATATGTCAACCCCACACCCAACCCATTAGATGCCCCTTCACGAATGCTTCACTTTGATACCTCACTCGACCCCATCAGTCCACTAGCGGTCCCTACAGATTGCCGAACATTCTCACGAAAACCCACGGGTTTGGGACTACTTTCGGTCCGCGGAGGCAGACCGCATCACCGCCAGACCGCATCACCGCGGAGAAATACATGCCCCCAAGGTCACGCCCCATTCACCCAAACCGGAAGTGACGTCATACCTGCGCACAACACTCCTGCGCACACCCCCCAATACACCCCCAAAACCCCCCTTCGCGCATGCGCAGTGAGGCGCTATCTTATGAATTTACTCCTTCTATACTACTTACCTACATGTATCTCCACTTACTTTATACTCGGATCACTGTCAAGTGTTTTGCTACCTAAATGTAAAATTCTGCACAGATGTAATTCCTAATGCCTCTGTAAATAATATTACATATAAGAAGGTTAAATTTAAGAGGAAATGGAACTCGCACAGCTATGACACTGTTCTGCAGGAGATCCAGTCAGATGGTATTTATCATGCAACCTTACTCTAGCGACCCGGAGGGAGTGCAGCAGGGTGTCACTGATTTTACCCATATTCTCCATCACCTCAATTGTAAAGCTACAGTTCAGGTTCGGTCTAATAAAGCCAAACGGAAGAATAAATGGTATGACCGGGATTGCAAGGTAGCTAGAAAGTGTGCCAAATCCAGTTATCATCAATACAATAACAATCCATCTGACGAGGCTCGTATCCATTATCACAAAGTTAAACGTAATTATAAAAGACTGGTTGCACGTAAACGGCATGAATATTATGATAATTTAATAAGCGAACTTCGCGATGCCAAACAGTCCAATGCCCAATACTACTGGAAATTGTTAAAATACCTAGGGACTACTAAAAACTCAGTTTCCCAGTCTGTTCCTGTAGACAAGTATGCAATGGCCGACCACTTTGTTTCTTTATTAGGAAAATCTGACATTCAGTCTTCAGGGACTACAGGGACTATCCCTGAAGACACCACAGATGATAATAGTTCTATGCTTAACACACCAATAACTGCTGAAGAAATTTTAACAGCAGTTGCTAACATAAGGGTTAATAAGAGTCCATGCAGGAGAGGACAACATTAGTAACGAACTCCTAAAGTGTGTCATACCTGTTACTATTGACCATGTATCTCGGTTGTTTAATATTATCCTAGACCAGGGTTATTTACCTGAGTTGTGGCGTAACTCGACCCTTATCCCAATACATAAAAAGGGTGACCGTTCTGTTCCCAACAACTATAGGGGCATAGCCCTAGGTAATGCTCTTGGGAAGCTTTTTGCTAAAATCATTAACAAACGTCTTACTAGTTTCATGGAAGATTCCAACTTGTTGAGCTGCAATCAAGCTGGCTTCAGACAAGGCCATCGTACGTCGAACCATTTATTTACACTCCGAACTATCATTGAAAAGTATAATTCCAATAAAAAGCCTTTGTATGCATGCTTTGTAGATTTTCGTAAAGCATTTGACTCTATTGATAGGCAATCTTTGTTCAAAAAGTTATTAGACACTGGCATAAATGGTAAGATATTTAATGTGATTAAGTCCTTATATAGTGATGTCTTGTATAACATCAAAATTAACGATGAGATTTCCTCAAGCTTCCACATTTACCAAGGAGTTAAACAGGGCTGTTCCCTCTCTCCTACACTGTTTAATATTTTTATTGATGACATCAAGTCAAGCTTCAATGACCACTGCTGTCCTATTGACCTAAATGGTCATCCATTGTCTCATCTACTGTTTGCAGACGATCTGATTTTGTTGTCTGAGTCTCCAAATGGGCTACAAAATGCTCTTGACAATCTAAACATTTATTGTAAAAGTAATCATATTGTTGTCAACCTCGACAAATCCAAAGTTATTGTGTTTAAAAAAGGTCCTCAATTCAAACGACCTATAATATGGCGCTTGGGCGACTCTGAAATTGGTCAAGTCGATCAATACCAATATTTAGGGATAATTTTTTCACGTACAGGCCATTTCAGGCAAAATACAGAGCAATTAAGTCGTAAAGGCATGCGTGCTTCATATTCATTACTTAGTAATCTAAATGGGAAAAATATTCCCATTGATACTGGATGTCATCTATTCCAGTCCCTAGTTAAACCTGTCCTGCTTTATGGCTCAGACCTTGTATCATGTAAACACCCTGACAATTCTCCCCTAGAGAAAGTTCAACTAAAATTTAATAAACGGCTTTTACAAGTTCACAGATCCACCAACAATTGGGGGGTTAGAGCTGAGTTAGGCATTTATCCATTGATTCACGATATAGTCAAGAGGTCTGTTAATCTTTACCATTATGCACTAGAATCTTCTGATAAATTAATATACCATGCTCTTCAGGAACAAAAGATTCTCTGCATGAAGCATGTTGGCTGGTTGTATAAGATACAGTCTTTTTTACACACTAATCTTAATATAGATATAGATGAAGCAGTGGGGAGTAATTTTCATCTTCTGCTACAGGCACATTTCAAAGCATGTTTTCATGATTCACTTCAAGATGATAAAATTCCTGGTGAACAAAATAAGATGAGAACATACAGACTGTTTAAGACTACGATTGAACTCAAACCATATCTGTTATATAATAAACCAAGCCACCAGCAATTTTTCTCAAAATTGCGGTTAAGTAACCACAAGTTAAAAATAGAAGTGGGTAGGCACACCAAGCCTAAGACCCCAATTCATCAGCGTTTGTGTGAGGTGTGTATGGTAGTAGAAGATGAGAAACATTTTGTTTTATCATGTAACAGATTTCATTCAGATAGGATCTCTCTATTTCAAAATATATCTGCTCGCTTTAATGATTTCAACACTATGAATGATACTAACAAGTTTGCCATGTCTTGTGCTGCCTTATCCAAGGTAGTTGTACCTACTCTTTATGAATGGTATAATCAACGCTAATTTATGCATTGTACTACATACAGGGCCGTCTTGGTGAATTATCATATTATTTGCACACGTTGTTGCTATATTTGCATCATAATATTTCGCATATTCCATCTACAATATATCCACGCAGTCTGGGTGAATGTTTGACTGCTTATCTTCACCCACTCAGGGTGTCAAATGTACATACTATTGTTACTCTGGTTAATTGTTCGATTTAATTTGTACTCTGCCTCTTATGGTGTTTGTGCAATAAATACTTGAACTTGAACTTGAACTTGACCGTTCCTAGTGGAGACCGTCCTCAGTAGAGCTTTTAGACCCTTTTGGGTGAAGCATCCCATACAGACAGAAGAGACGACCTGGGAGCTCCAAATAATTCTCCGTCTACCGGATTTTACCGAATGTCTAATACCCAATAGATTATTCGCTTTCTTTTATAATCGACGAATGAAAACGCTCGTTCTTCGCGCACTTTGAAAGTTGTGACTGTTTACAACATGGTGGACGAGTGGCGGCTTTTTTGACGAAATTTGGTAGACTTTGTCTCGGTTAGATATTTGGAGATTTATTTTGTTGAAGGTACAGTGATTAGTGAGATTCCCAAATATTTCCTACTTCATACCAGCAAGATAATCATTGATTGCTAAGATCTGGTTGTTTGATGAGCGCCAAAGTCTCGCAACGTGTCCTGGCTTGTTCATGATGACGGCTAACAACAACAACATCGAGTGACGGCTAATTTTGGGTTAGCATCACCACAACAACACCAACCGACAAAAAGGTCACATATATCAGTAGACCAGGGTGAAGTGTTCACTCCCTAGTCAGACGAACCAAAGTCGTCTGATCATCATACGACTCTCCAGTACTAGACTTAGTCCTTGTTGACGTGACATGGGTTGCAACTTTTGAATTAGGCCTAGACTAGAGTAGAGATTGTCAGGAGATATCACCAAAAGTTGCAACCCATGTCACGTCAACAAGGACTAAGTCTACTGGAAGATGTTTGGATCAGGCTGTCCTGCACAATTTCAAATTCATTTGATGAACGAAAGCTTAAAATATTACATTTTATTTTCACCCCGCGAATCGGTCTCAAAATCGGCTGTCATCAACTGTGTTTACACCCAGGAACAGTCCAATTTTGACTCGCTGCTAAAACTTCTTGAATAAATTCTCCAACAATATAATAATTTCTTAGATCTGCTCTCAAACTAAATATTTCACAACTGTAAATGTCGGTGAATTCATGAACAAAATTTATCGGTTTCACTGATGATGATAACTACTTGCCAACATTCCAAAAAGACCCAGAAAAGTTACTAAATGCTCCCGCGAGGTCACATGTCAAGCTGTCGTGTAAGGTCAAGGAGACGCTTATTGGAGATTCATCCTGTCACCCATAGTGATATCAGACATACGGACATATAATTTAAAGGTGAACTGAAAAGCTTTCTAATGTTCTGTTAAAATGTCATAAAACAAGAACTTCTATAAGTTGTTACAAATATGTGTGGTAATAGTTCTGTGGGTTATTGTTTTATTTTGAGTACATATATGAGAAGTCAAAACTTATAATACCACCAGAAAATGAGAGCCAGAACTTTTAAAAACGTCATCGCTTGCCTCCCGTTGTTTTTGGAATGTCATGACATTATATAGTGGTCGTCGTTCATTCATCCGACATAGCATGACGTCAGATTTAAATAAAACTTGAATGAAGGACACCGCGGCGCTATAAAGTCATAACGTTGTACAAACCAAGAGAGACCAGCGATGCAAGGTTTCAAGACAGATTTATAACAGGATAACTTAAATATTGTTATTAGTACAATTTTGCAAAATATATTTGCCCCAAAAATGTATAAAAGTTATGTCACATAAGACAAGATGTATATAAGCAACATTTTAGATGAAATTAAAAGCTTTGCAGTTCACCTTTAACAAAGTATATAACTAGTTGCAAATTCATCTTTAAGAGTATATTTGTTTGGTTTATTTATTCAGTTAACGTGTTCAAAATAGATCAGTGTGGGCTTATGTCAGAGTTCAGTTTGACCAACCAGCGCTCGAGTGCGGCAATGTTCCGCTTGATGAGCCGTTGACTCTTAAAATCCATTTAGATAGGCCAGATTTTGCTGTAAGAATCAAACACTGCATTCAAAATCTACTATTTTTAGTATTTATCACAAAATATAGTTTGCTAACGCAGCCCTTGCAATTAGCCACGATAAACGGCAATTGCCGTGGTAAATGCTGGGGTAAAATCACTTCGCGTCGGCAGTTTTTTTGCCGTGGGTCGTAAAGTGATGTTGTTGTTGTTGTCAGTAAACAACATACTGTCGATGGTAAAATACGTCTCCTTGAACTGGCTTTTCTTGCTAATAAATTTGGTTTTAATAAACGAGACAGCTACTTGTGCTGTGGTTGTTTGATTGCATAATTTGGAGACATCGGTCGGCAAAATGCACTTTTCCAAGAACTGACAGACAGCCGATCATTCCCGATCTAGAAAGCACAGATCTTCAATTGGATGTCTGTCACTCTCCAGCATGCAGGGCATTTCTCCACTGGCGTTTCTTCGTTGTCGCAATAGCACAGGCGACCGCATATGAGGAGAGTGCTCTAGGGAATGGTGAGGGTTACGATGAAGGGGAATTCACGTACAGTTAGGATTATGTATTATTGTATTATGAATGGCACGGCAACCTGAAATAGTGAACTGAGTAGTAATCTTAAATTAATTAATTACAGCTGGCACTAAATATCTTATATACTCCATGTTTTCATACATTACCCGGAATATAATTTGCCCGACATTTGGGGTTACCGCACTCCACGTAAGCCCCCTACAATTACCATTCTCCTGCACAGCGGTATTTAAAAGTTTTGACAGTGACAATTTGTTTTGCTTTGCCATCGTACGAGAGCATGACGATGCTGATGAAATGGTGAAATTTGAGGTTGTCGTGCATAAAGCCTGAACTGGCGGACAATGGTGGAAACTGTGCTTGAAATATTCTTTACTTTTTGAGGCGTGCAAGATCGGCCAACATGTTACGACCACGTGGCTTTGTCACTATCGCCGTATCGGATAAATGGATAGCTGGAACCGGAGGTAATACAGTACAAGGTAGAAATAACTTGCTCATAAACGCGAGTGAAAAAAAAGATTTTCGCGACTTTAATTTATTAATTGCAGCCGGAAAACTCGCCTAAATCGCGCAAAAAAACAAAAGCATAATCTCGACTGAAACGCGTCGACCGTACGCATTGCCCCTTTTCGATCTGCCTTTATCTGTGTTCCTTGCAGCACTACCTGATTTGAAATCCGACTGGCGACCCACATCCTTTGAGCCAGTCCCAGATCTTGAATTTGTACTCCGAGCGCCTCCTTTGTTTTGTGTTCCACCACTGAACTTGGCTCCAGTGTGATGGCTTCTATTGTCTTTCTTTGAGTCAGCCGGTTTAGAACCAGACTCCGGTTGACCTTTAGACTTGGACTCGGACTGATGACCTCTAGACTTTGCCTCTGGGTGAAGATCTTTCGCTTTGCTGTTACTTCCTGGCTTTGCGTCTTTGCCGGTTCCTCCAGCGTGACCTTTAGTTCCTGAACCGGACTTTGGGCCTGTGTCACCATTCTGTTTTTCATTAATGGCTCTCGACTTCACTGGAGGTTTTTTTTTATCATCAACTTTCTTCGAAGGGCTCGAAGTGGAACTGGACTCTTTTTTGACTGGTTGAACAGCTTTTGTGCTTTCTTTGTCATCTTTCTTAATCGCTTGAGCCAGTTTCGTATTTCCTTTGTCATCTTTTTTCTTTGACTGAACTGGTTCAACACTTTCTTTGCTCACTGTTTTGACTGGTTGAGCAGGTTTTGTGGTACCTATGTCATTCTTTTTGACTGGTTGAGCTGTTTTGATGATTTCTTTGCTCTGCTGTTTCATTGGTTGAGATGGTTTAACGATTTCTTTGCCTTTTTCCTTCAGAGCTTGAGCAGGCTTTCTATCTCCAACCTTCCCACTCGTTGGTTGAGCAGGTTTGCTTTCTTTTTCAGCTTCACTTGTTACTTCTGAAACTGCAAAGAAATGAATCTATTGTTTAAGTTTAAATATTCCAGTTGGTTGGGAGACTGAGAAAGCAGAATCAGAATTGCAGACTTAGGGTATTACATTTGACTTAATTGAGCAGAACTTGCACTACTTCTAAACATTACAATGATGGTCTATTACAGCTAGCTCGGCACAAGATACAAAGTTGCATGCTGTCAGGAAGCATCTCAGGGTCATGGGGTCAGGATAGTGTTGAGTAGACATTTGAGCAGGCCTTGCTTTTTGTCAAAATTTACGGGCATCCAAACAGATTCTCACAATCCAACTCTGCAGGAGACCACAGCAATCCAAAGCTATCACTTGTATAAAGATTGCTGACATTTTACGGGAATTATTTTGAATTAATTGCAGAAGTGCTGATGAGAATCAGATTCCTGGAATCCCATGGAAAAGCAAGCCTTGTTTGAGGTATAGTGTTCTTCCAGGAAAAGGAAGGATAAAATATTTCCAATATACCATGTATACTATCGAGTAGAATCTTATTCCTTCAAACTAACTCTAAGTCTATGCGTGATAGGTACAGTAAAAGGCAGAAACAACTTAACCTTGAAACACAATTTCCTAATGTGCAAATCTTGGTTGCAATAATACTACGTTAAAAGCCGACAAGTGGAGTGAAGAACAAGTGCACGACTCCTACTCGACTGAGCATATAGTCGCATCAAGAAAAAATGCAGTCGAGAAAGCCACCATGCATTTTTTTTTTATACAACCAAGTGGCATGTAGACGCGCTGTGATGATAAGTCACCAGAGTGTTTTTCTTCAGTTGCGATCACTTTTGTAACCACAACTATTCGCTCAGGTTTTGGTTTTTCGCTGCTCACATTCAATGTTAATTTATTTGTGCTCAGTATTGTACATGTAATCTCACGCCATTCTATTCATGCATATTGTATCCGTGTGTCTGTAGGCGCGGAGCAAACATACAACAGGTGGTCAATGAATCGGCTTGTATACGAGTTTGTACCACGGTAATCCCTCTAGTAATTCAATCGCAGGAAGTCAAATTTCCCACCATAAAATCTGGGGTCATCAAATTTATTAGAACACGAAGTTGACAAAACTGGTTCAAAATCATGCAGATAATCCATTATTTCTTTATTATTTCATTGATTTTAGGGAGCGATCAAATTTATTAGAACAGCCGATTCAATTTTGGGGGTGATAGAATTTTGATAGGGGGATTACTAGAGGGAATTATTCGAGGGATTACCATAGACCCCCGACAGGACTCCTGACACTGTTTGACCATAGACCCCCGACAGGACTCCTGACACTGTTTGACCATAGACCCCCGACAGGACTCCTGACACTGTTTTACCATAGACCCCCGACAGGACTCCTGACACTGTTTGACCATAGACCCCCGACAGGACTCCTGACACTGTTTCGAAGCAATCTCAGGGATTTTATATCCGATACTGGGGTAATCTAAATCCCACGCGAGTTGAACAAGACTGGCAGAAAAAAGAAACCAATGTACCGATCCAGCCTAGCTGTTGTATGTATCGGGGTATGGGACAAGCTAGCTACATGTATGCGATTGGTTAATATTCAGATAAAGTGCTGGTACGGTAATTCCTCTAATAAATCGATCACCCTATCGGTATTCGATCACCCCCGATTTTTGCCGAAAAATACGATCAGAAGTTGTAATAATTCAATCACCCCCGATTTTCAGAAGATCCCGTTTGTAATAATTTGATCACCCGCCAAATGTGCCTACCGTTGACGTGTATCATTGAAACTGGAAAAATACAGTGCGAGACATGATAGAAACATATATACAGCATCATTACCAAGACATATGGCGGGCGAAACAACTTTAGACCTAGATATGAATTGCAGGCAAGCACCTAAAAGGTGCGTGGACCACTCAGCCTGTTTTTTTTTTTTAGTCAAGTAGGATCAGGGCTGCATCTAGAGCCAATTTAGTTCTGGAAAACATATGGGCGCCCAAAACTCAAATGAAACAAAAAACTAAAGTGTTGTTGTTGTTCAATTTGAAAGGATTTCTGAAGGAAATACTCCTAGAAAAGCTTCTGGGAGCCTCAATATCGATCTGATTGCATAGCTGTGTATTGAATTTCATGTTGATAAACCTCTGTTTTGTGATTGATCACAGGCTCTTTGCGCCGAAATTCACTTAAAAAAATTGGACCCTCAATAATGAATTAAGAAAAGGAACTAGGAGTTTGGGATTGGAACCTGCACAAAATCCTTGGATACCGTATATAACAGACTTCGGTTTCATGTGAGTGGTGTGCTGGGATTACAGCATGCAACGAAGTGTAGCTCTATCAGTGGCAATTTATGCATTGGACAAGTGTGATAACAAGTAAACACACTGATTGACACAGGCCCACCCTTATCATTATTGGGGGGGGGGGGGGGGAGCATAAGCTCCAGGTATGCAACTGGTTCAAAATTGCCCAGAGTCAGGCTAAAAATGGGTTCTCCTAATCACTCGTTTTAAATAATTTCCAAGGTACAGTAACATGTTTGGTGACAAAAATTGAAGCATTATGTTGTACCAGTTGAATGTGTGGACACAAATATGGTTCCTGCAAAAGTTTTAGGATAAATCATATGATGTAGAATAGGATTTAATAGCAAACTTAAAGAAAAATGTTGTCCTTCATTGAATGAGAATCTTGAATGGACCAGGCTTTCTTGTATCAGGGAACCTTTAAAATTCACACTGAAACATGCAACCAAGGGTTCCCGATGGGCATACGGTAATTTCCCTATTAATTCACCTTCCAAATTTAATTCGAAAACGGCCGATTTTTCCGCTGTCGTGATTTTGTCCATCCTAATAAAACGAACACGGGAGCATTTTCAATATCCGTGAAACAATAAATTCGAACACTCCCGTTTTCGCCACGGAGTTCGTGCCGATGAAAGTAAAGTGAATATGTTCCTAGAATCTCGTATAGTATATCGGCGTATGCTATTATTTGTAAGCGCAGAGAAACAACAGGGAATGGTACAATATAATCAGACTGAATTACTATTACTTAGTCTATAAGGAAAACAATTGATTCAATTAACTCCGCAGTCCTGTAATTTTATCCTAACTTGATCGCGTTTCGCCGCAGTCGGGAAAAATATATACGGTAGTCCCCCGCACGTGGTCGAGTGTCTGCACACGGCCCGCTATTAAATCATTCTTCAGTTTCCAGCGTTCGTATATCAAATATCTTTCTTTAAACCAGCATTCCTTTATTTGAAAAACACACATTATTTTAAGTAACAAATTTGAGAGATCTTCAACGTTAATATATTTGTTCGTCGTATATGCTAAACCCCTCGCTGTCCCCCATTTACCTGCCCGACCTGCCCTGTATTATTCGTATGGGAGGCACTTGGGCCGTGTTCAAAGGAGGCACTGGAAGGGAGCAGAGTTCAAACTTTGTCGGATGACGTTCCCGCGGAGATATCAAGTTGTAACGTGTGTGCTGGTGAATTGCATCAGATTTCTTCACAGCAACTGAATTTTTCGTTTGGGGAAAGCAAGATGCGATTTAACCTTTCGGTATGCTGTATGCTATTCGTTATATTTTCAGGTGAAGTGGACAATCAAACGACCATTATTTGACGGCAAAAATGAGCCATCACGAAAAGCCTTTTGGAAGGATGTACATTTAACGTTGATTTTATTTTAGTATTTTGATCAATAAAAATTTATAAAAATAAAAAATCTGGACTACAATTCTCGAGCATCACTTGTTTGTGCATGACAACGTATCGACAAGCCTGGAAGATCACAAACAATGGTGAAAGGGTTTCCTTTTTTCTTTCAGAACATCCATTCCCCCCTCCCTCCCCCTAACAGTCCATACGTCCGTGTTATTATCCACACGACAAGGTGAGGTATTTACGCAGACCCCATGTGGTAAGTATATTTGACCGTAAACAAACCTACAGAATTACGGTGATCGATCTGACTCGTCCTGCATTCTTCATCAGGTTCTCTGATTTTTCTCCCTTCTAATAATACTCAACATACAATACAATATTTAATAGCATGTTCGTGAAAAAGGCCGTATTTTTATTATTATCATTATTAAGGTTCACTGTATAGGAAACAAACTTGAAACGATGTGTTCACATCGCACGACATAATAGTATACTCCCTCAGTGCCCCTCAATTTCCTACTGAAACACCAAGCCTCCACATGAATGGCATTTGCTGCAGGTCTCCTTTGATATTTAAATTGTCAATGGCTACATTGTTTTGAGTAGGGATAGTTTGCTGATAAAGTGTTTAGTTTATTTTTAGCCTGTCCAGCTATTCCCCCATTCAGCACAGCTTGTCCTCCAGAGAAAACCACATAAAATGGAAGAATCCAAAGTCAGGATAGGGGTGACAAGATGTTTCAGTTTCCAGAGGAGAGAATTTGAACAGCATGAAATATATAGTGAAATAGGAGAGTCCACGTTTCACCCAGACTGGAAATGACACTTATTCATATGCAAATGAGATCGTGTGTAATAACATTGAATTGACTGCCTGGGGAATACCTTGTCCCTTCGGAAGCCCAAATTCAGCTCTGGGTGAGGATGCGCGATTTACCAGCAAGAGGCAATTGGAAGGGGTTTCAAATTAACGCTGCAGTATTATGGGTTTGTGTGTTAATGTGTGGCCCTTGTTCGTCCTGTAAATTTCACAATACCTCATTCAAACTTGTTATATCTTGGCTTTGATTGAATCTATCGTTTAATGAAACATAGACAGGAAATCACACAGTTGACAAACGTCAGTTTTCCCACAAACAAATTTTGCGATGTGAAGCGCCGACAACAATCATCTCTGCATGTGCTCTGTTTTGTTCAAATATAGTTATCATAAAGACTTGCTCTTTCTGGTTTTGTTAAATATTTTATTGTGAATGAAAATATTTCTTACGAATACCCACGAACTTACCAAAGTTCCAGCAATCAAAAATTCTTTGGAATTACACCGCGCATTTTTACACTAAGAATCAAAACATCGCTATCGCCATTCCATTACTCTATATGCTAAACAAATTTGAGAAACATTTAAATGGCATTAGGTAAAGTTTCTGAGATGAGAACTTACCAGTATTTAATTAATATTCAGAACGATATCATACTTCGACTTTTACTTTCAGTAAACTGTTACAGTACCGATACCGTAATAGATATTCTCATACTTGAAACAAACCAATCGAAACGTGTATTGCCGACTGACACTCGGTTCTCTTGTACACTCCGCCGTTAATTCAACATTAATTTCGTGTCATAGGTCCGGGATATTTATTCAAGTCCTGGATGGTGTGTGTAATATCATGCACAGTGAAGACCAAAAAGTCCATGACAGTCCGCTAATCTGTCTAAAACTTCGTGATACAATCCTACACAAATTTGCCGTTGGTTCATTTTCAGGGTTCACAACAACGTCGACATACCGAACGACTCGAACATGGAATACTCTAATATGTGTATAGTTTTATATTTCCAGAATATTCATTCAATTCCATGTCAGTTAGGTTTCATAATTATCATAGCAAATACTGAACAAAAAGGAAGGAATACGTTCAATGTTTTGGCCTACTTTTACGATGTTATTATGGACGCGAATTTACGGACGTCAGCTCAAAAATCTGCATGATCGTGCTGAACGACGTCACTCGATAAATATGCTAGAAGCTTCCTCGAATAAAATTGGACGCCTTTATCCGGGTAGAGGAGATTTTCTGACATCATACACTGCATTTTATGGAAACTGATGAGATATCAAAGTTAATACACGGTAATAAATACGATCACTACGACCACGGCGAAGCGGTCCGCCATTTTGGATTCTCCATGAAAGTCGGCGCGACATTTAATTCGAACACTCGCGTTTTTCTAGAATTCGCTCAACAAATAATTCGAAAGTAGCCAATTTTTGGAGTGGTGAGTTTCATCACTACATCGCGAATTAATAGGGAAATTACCGTACTGTAATCTCAGAATTTTATCATCTGTATATCAAAAGATATCAGCAAAAACACTAATTGACACTTCTGGGTTAGAGATCAATGACAAATCTTTTTGAGTGAGTTTAACAGATCGGCTAAATAAAAAAGTGGTATGACACCTCCAATTTCTATTCGAAATTTGGAATCTATACTGAATTTGAAACATATATTCCAAGTTTGGAGAAAATGACATGGATTTTACACATAACTAGGACGGTAGTAGAAAAATAACGAAATTACTAAATCATTTATGGTTACCAATATTAAAAATTTGTTTGGTATCCCATGAAATTTTATTCGATATTTGGAATCTATATTGAATTGAGAACCTTTAAATGAATATAAAAAAATGCCATGTATATCAGTCTACACTGGGGAGCCACCTTAATATGTCAGAAAATTGTGACGTTGAATCTATATTGAAAAAAGGAATATTTGCGTATATGTAATCATTGTATCTCAGCACTCAAATATCATGAACATGATAAGATTATTTTTCAACGTTTTTTGCAGGTCTGTGATAGGTGTTCTGTATCCGGGGTATATCATGTCCTCCACAACTGATGAAGGCAGTAGTTTACCTTCAATTCCTCCAGACTCCCCAGGCAGCTCCGTGTCGAGCCGCTTTCAGGTAAAAACTTCCAGAAATGGATAAATATACATGTACAATCCGCCTTTTGCACATTATTGAGAAAACAAAGAAGAGCCTGTTCGTGCCAGTGACCCGTGACTTCAGCTGATCAGATTCTGGTTCATATCATTTCACTTTGCCCTATCTTTTAACCCAGGAGAATATTTTGAACTGATGATAGCTGGCATATTTTCATGTAATATTTGCCAATAATACATTATTCTAAGCATAATGACACTTTCTTTGGATATTGGAAACTGTAGCCATACGTATTATGTCAGTTATCACCAGCTGAAGTCACAGACAGGCTCCTCTTTGTTCTTTCATCTCTCAATAATGTGTAACAGGCAGATTGTTTTGTACTCGGTGTACCTGATAATGAATTTCATGATGTGCAAGTCAACAAATATACATGTACATGTACATGTAGTAATTACACCTACAGAGGTTTAGCCAGTATAGTGGGCAGGCTTTACCTACTGGTTCTAACCCCGAGAGAAGCAGTCTGTTACGTCCTGTCTGTTCCAAGTCCATATCGTCTCTGGCTTTATTAACCCAGCCCGCCAGCTACAGTGCCGCCTCGCCATAGCGCGATGGTTTGCCCCCTAATTTAAAACCGCGTTATAGGATAATCGCGTTATAATGAATTGTCAAAATACCAAGCTGATGTTGTTGTTGTTGTTGTTGTTGTTGTTCTTTTACAGAGGCACATGTGGCGTTGTAAACCCAGCTTAACAGCATGCAGTAACGCTTGGGAGGCTTATATCCGGGAAAATTGTTTTGTCCTATTCTTAACACTTTCAAAATAAAACGTGAACAAGCTGTTTTGTGATTTTGTTTCTTTTGTAAAAGATCGTTGTCAACGACAAGATACTGACGCACCAAAGCTGATGGGGTGCTGTCTTTTCATGCCAAATGTGACGTGATTGGACAGTCTGACATAGCGGTAATTTTACTAACCTTCCAGATTCAAATTGGTAATTAATTTATTTCGGAATTCCCAGCGAATGCACGTAAATGTCACAAAATACTGATTCGAATGATGCTCACGTGCTCTGGCAGCAGCATTCGGCTGCAGGTGATCGCGGAATAGCCATTCATTCTGAAGTTGTCTCCCTTGCACTATCAAGTTGAAGTTGAATATCAAACAAACAGCGACATATTTGAGATTTCTCACCTTCACAGGATTAGCAGTTTATCCTGATTGCTTAATGACAATGTGTGCTCAGAGGTTTGACGGTCTCTCTTAATTAATTAACAGTCTTTCGGCATGCTACAACTTGTTTTCTAGCACACCAAAGTTCATATTGATGACTGCGTTGTTGTTGTTCACCACGTGGTCGCATGTACCACAGGTGGGCCATTCCAGTACGGCAGCTTTAGGCCTAACACAAAACAAATACACGCACAATCAACATGTTATTACGTGCAATTGGTGTTTCGTGAGTTATGTTTTAACAACAGTGTTCGAATTTTTTTTTTTTTTATTATTTTTTTTATTTTATTTTTATTTTGGGGGACAAGAAATTGTGCGCGTTATATCCGAATTCGCGTTTTATCGAGGCGCGCTATGGCGAGGCGGCACTGTATTCCCATTGGCTATAAGGCAAACAGCCCTCACCAAGGAAGACAACTATAATAAAGGAATTGTCTCCCCTGCATCAATCTGGCACTAATGTTCGTTAATAGTCTACTACTGACAAGACCGTGAGAAAACTTATTCTCACTACACCCTTCTCCCCTTTCTTTTTTGGGGAAGGGCATACCAGTGACAACTCCAGTAAAGTATTCCCAATGATAAAAACATCCAATAAAAATATGGAACTGTACCTAAATCTTTCTCTACTTTGAACTGGGCTAGAGGATTTCACCTTAGAGAAAAGAAAGGAAAAATTAAAGAAAGAATCTTCATTTGTTGCTGTGATCTGTTTCATTCACATGCAAAATTGTATTGTTGCTGTACTGTCACCAGGAGGAGTATGATGAGCTGTTACGGTATGCTGTAGTGGTACCCACCTATGACCCCACGGGTATACCCCAAACTCTGACTGATGTACGGGAGTCCTTCCCCCAGAGACGGAGTGAGAGAGACGAAACCATTGTTACCGTGACAACTCAACCTCCCGAGGACCAAGATGAAGCAGGTTCGAAAAGAGGAATAGTATATATTAAAGGTTATACAAAATGGTCTCAAAATCTGCTACTTTTTTGTGCTAAATTGTTGTAGAGGTGATTATATAGACTTGTTTTACATTTTTGTATGTTTTCAAACTGCCCAAGGTTGGAAATAGCAGCAGTAAAGTGCGACAATTTCATGCCCCTTTCAAAACGGCGAAAGCTGTGACCGCTTGACCTGTGACGTCACAACCTGATTACGATCTCGCCTGTTGTGACGTCAAAATGTCAGCGACATCACGCTAGAACTCCCACAGTTGGGTGAATCTTTCGTAACAACGCCCGACGTCAGACTATGACGTTTAGGGCGCAATCGTAATCAGGTTGTGACGTCATGCACCAGAGGTCACGGCTCCAATACGTTTTCCCCCACATGTGTGCTATTCGTGTCCTAAAACCCACTTCGACGACATTATTCGAGAATAAAATACTAATTTGTTGTTTGGAACACTACTGGGTATGTTTTAATGCAAAGTAGTATAGAGTCATTTGGTATAACCTTTAAATAAAATATCGTACATGCACATTTAGTGTATGCACCCATCGATATACACATCCTCGCTAAAACCAGGGGTATCTCTATAATAGATACCCCTGGTCCACTTGGACACTGTACCACGATCAACGACAGATGTCGACAGCGGTAGATGTCAGCCAATCAACAAAAGCAACATCCTGCACAAATTGACCAATCAGATTCGAAAACACCATAGCTTGTGCGATACCCGATGGCAGATGAACACGCACATTTTCAACAACCATGAACATTAATAAATAAATAAATATAAAGGAAACAAAGTTTGAAACAAAATCTATTTGAAGAGAAAACAAACCCATTCATCCACCATCAAACAAGCCAGGCAAATGTAGGAAACACTGAAACTTTAAAGGGGGTCCGCGATGTCAGTGTATCCGACCTCACCTTCCCACTGAAGGAATTGAATTGGGTGAAATAACGCACAGATTTCTATAATATATCGCTGATCTTTCCATTAATATTTATTGTTATGCGTTCTTGGATTAAATATTTTACATTCGGTATCAGCGAATAGTTCAGCAGCGAAAGTAAAGGGTAGTCAAGGGTTCGCCTTTGGCTCGCAAATAGCGACCTTGACATTGTGAAGATGCAATATACATTGACTAGTATGCTTTGAATTGTACAGTTACATGTACCAGTGGTGTAACTTAACACTTGCCCACTTGCCCGGGGCAACCAAAATGAAATTGAATTAGTACTTGCCCGACATCATATGGCAAGTGGAATTGGTCCAATCAAATCATTGCAATGTCCAATCTTTTACCATGAACTCATGGTGGATGGAGAAATATCTTTATAATTGTGCATCTGAACCAATCCCCATCATAATATATGTCTTAGTGATTTAAATCTTGTGACAGAGAAAAGTGGGGAAAAGGATTTGTAGATACTGGAATAGGAATATAGTGTCACAATTGAATATTTTCACGAGGCTCGTTGATATTGTAGTCACCATATGAGGGCAACTGAATATGATTCAGGGCAACTAGTTTAAACTTTTAGCTTGCTCTGATGGCAGCCACCTGAAAAACTAAAGTACACCGCTGATGTACATGCACTAGAAAATTAACCTGCATTTGTGTATCTATGCCCCCATTTATTGAGTGCAGCAGAGCTGCTATATGTTTTGATCATGTATACAAGCTCATATAAAATTATTGTTTGCATTGCAATGCACATTGTAGATGAAAATCAGAGATTGATTTACATTTTCTAAGTTGATCTGTATATAGTGTATAATCTTGTGGCCTGTAAGACCAAGAAAAGTCTTGATTCCAGTTAGACCCTTGAAAATAGTGGTAATTTTGCTGACAATTCTGGGGTAAGGAAGGGTTAACGGTGCATGGTCATGATGGTTCAGAATGACATGTGAGTTGACCAGATACGATCAGATTCTACTTTTGGCTCGAATGGATTAGATCTGTTGGTCATTTGATAATATATTTTTTACTCAAATGACAATTTTACTGATTTGTACACATTTTGGTTTTGTTTGACAGATTCCGACTCTACCATTACTGGGAGTGGGATAGTAGAAATCAGCAAAGGCCCCAGTAGAGGATTTGAGGGCCTGCCAGACTTTGGAACCAGCCCTGTTAGGAGGGACATATTCCCAGAACTAAGTGATGAAGAGGGGGAGGGTCTAGAGGAGCGAGGAGGACAGTACCATCGACCTACAGGTAGGGATTTGACGCCCTACACACTATCAGGTTTATGCAGCGTTCTTAGAGTTCTTAAATTGAAGATAGATTCATGATGAAACATGAAGAATACAGGCAATAAATATATCATGCGGTCAAGTTTGCTCTTGACCTGTATTTTGCAAATTCCATTTCTAGAATTCAGTATAAATATATAGGAATTTGATTGATCTAGGTTGTTCTTAGTCAGGGATTTCTGATTACAAAGTGCAAGAAAGTGAGCATTGATTGAAAACCCTTTACGTAGATTAGACAATGTTTTATTTCATGCAAACACTCAATTTTTGGTTCCCTGTCTTTTGTTGAAATATTCAAAGGGAACTTCGAAGCTCTGCTTGAGTCTGCATCCAAAAATGGAGCTCTATCCCTGGAGTGTAAATGCCAACTTCTAATGTCAATCAAACAATTTCTATATTTCAAGATAGACTAGCTTCCAACTGACATTGTACTATTTGTTCGAATTTGCAGTTCAGTTGCTTTGCTATTGTTTTTGTTAAAGAGAGTGAACAAGTTTATTAGAGTCACTGATTAAAGTTTGTCTACAAAATTGGGTGTGATTGATTTATAATGAGGTGATCTTATTATTAAGGATTTAGCATATGCTTCTTTTTCAGTGATCACCTCAATGTTCTCCTTTATATTGTTCAGGACAGTCAGCTTTCCCCGGTAAGACCTATGCCTATCAGAGACCAGTTTTTGCTCCCCACCCATCAGACTCGCGTGAGAGCGAGACGGAGACTGACGAGATGAAGGTGCTGTTTTCAGCCACGATAGATCCTGATGTGGGCAAGATGGAGAACCTGCTTGACCAGTGGTGTCTAGACCTCAAACGAAATGTCTTGGTGAGTGAAGCAAAATTTGTTAGTGAATCAAGGGAAATGTCAGTTGGTGAGTGAAGCCAAACCCTTATGAAAATATACCACACTTTACCACAAAATACTAAAGCAAACTTGTAGTAAAGTGAGGTATTTTGTAGTAAACTATAGATGAGGTATAGTATTTTGTGGTACTCTATAGTTACTACAGTTTACTACAGTGTCATTGTAGTATTTACTACAGCAGTGCTTTAATATACTACAAAAACCAAAGCATATCACAACTCAAGTGTAGTTTTTGTGGTAATTTGTAGTTTACTACAGTGTCCGTGTAGTATTTACTACAGCAGTGTTTTACGGTGAGACAGTGTTGTTGAGCTATACTACAAACTGCAACACATCTGTAGTATTTTGTGGTTTCTATAGTTTACTACAGTGTCAGTGAGTTAATGTTTAAGTGAGTTAAGTGAAATGTCAGTTGGTGGTGAAGCAAAATGTATCAATGAGTCAAATGCAATGTCGGTGGGTGAGTGAAGCAAAATGTATTAGTGAGACAAGTGAAATGTCAGTTGGTGAGTGAAGCAAAATGTATTAATGAGTTAAATGAAATGTCGGTGGTGAAACAATGTATCAATGAGTGAAGTGAAATATTAGTAGGTGGGTGAAGCAAAATGTATTAAGCCCGGTGCACACGAGAGATATCAGCTGAGCTAACGGCCTCAATTACCTGTCAGCTCAGGGGCTAGCTTTCGTGTCGTTTCAGCGCACACGGTGAGCAAAAGTTTCACGAAATTGATTTCAGTTCCCGCATAATGTGTTCTTCAAGACCATTTTTAAGAGTCGTGCGTATGAATCGCGTGAAAATAACATGCGATTCATTGGCCGGTCCAAGAAAACTGCTGAGCTGTTGGCTTGCGTTCGCCGCACATGCCGAGGATTTGGCTTCGCGAGGCAAAATTATCAAACAAGTTTGATATTTTTTCCCCGGCCTCACGAGGCCAAAAACTCACCAAAAACTGCCCGCACACGAGAGCTAGCCCCTGAGCTGCAAAATGTGTTAGTGAGTCAAGTGAAATGTCAGTTGGTGAGTGAAGCAAAATGCATCAGTGAGTCGAGTGAAATGTTAGTTGCCGAGTGAAGCAAAATAGTATCAGTCAATCAAGTAAAATGTTAGTTGGTGAGTGAAGCAAAATGTATGAGTGAGTCAGTTGGTGGTTGAATCAAATGTAGTTTAGTGAGTCTAGTGACATGTTAGTTGGTGAGAGAAGCAAAATATATTAGTGTCAAGGGAAGTGTCAATGAGTGAAGCTTAATGTGTTGGTGAGTCAAGCATGTCAAGTGAAATGTCAGTTGCTGAGACAAACAACATGTTGTAATCAAGCTATTTGACATGTTCGAGTCAAGTAGAAGGTCTTGGTGAGTCAGGAAGCTATAAATTATAACCTCTACGAGTGATTATGTTAAAATCTTCACTGTTCAAGAATGATGTTTTGATCAGTAGTGAAGTCACAGACTGAGTATAATGACCTCTGTTAATTCATTGAATACAGTCCATTACTATGTTTAACAACCATCATGCCTTCAAGTACATGTGATACATTCATAAAACCTACATAAACAGGAGATTATAACTCAGATACATGTATTAGGTATCAGCTTATATCCTTGCATCCTAGATTTTTGACCGCACTTCGGTCGTCTAATGGTTAGAGCATCGGCCTTGTGAGCGGTAGGTACTGGTTCAATCCCAGTCCGGGTCATACCGAAGACTTGAATAATGGAACTTGTTGCTTCCTCGCTTACGCTCAGCATTAAGAGGAGAGAACAAGGAGTGGTTCGCTCAGTGTCATTATTATGTGATTGAGTGGGGTGTCATGTCCTCCTACGGAACGATATTTCAGTGAGACATTACTATAAAATAGCAACATTAGATCTGCTCTGTTACAAGTAGGTTATAATTTCTATAACTTCTGTAAGTTATATTTTTATAACTTCTGTAAGTTACACACTAATTAGAATTGAAACAAAAAGTCCAACAGTATGTTTTTGGCAAGTCCGATGAAATGCCATAGACATGTTGTTGTACAGAATGTCGTGGTGAGTCGAGCAAATTAGTTTTAAATGCAACTAACGCTA
The DNA here is from genome assembly GCA_036873755.1 of Hanleya hanleyi. NCBI lineage: Eukaryota > Metazoa > Mollusca > Polyplacophora > Lepidopleurida > Hanleyidae > Hanleya > Hanleya hanleyi. The sequence goes on along the minus strand of JAVTVY010055878.1, from coordinate 4,724 downwards.
ACCGTTAGTTCACATTATCCGAATTTGAGCAAATGTGTGGCTTGTCTGGAATAAGGGAGATAACACTCCACAATCGTTCTCAGTTATCTACCCTTGCCTGGTTGCATTGCTGGCAGGATGCTAGAGTTGTGCCCCCCGATGTAATTATCACGTGCGTGAACCGGTTGCTCTCGTGTTTCCAGCTGTAAGCAGCTATCTAAACTCAGTCATAGTTTGGTAGCATAACAGCAATTTGCATTAGTTCATAATTATTCTGAGTTTTTGCATTTCGATCCCTGAATTTGTGGAGGCTGGTTTTTAGCTATGGAGAGACCGAAGAGAGCTGCAGCCAGGAGAAAAACTCCGTATGGGACAGTCCCGATGGCGGCAAAGCCGAAAAAGTCCAAGAAAGGGACTGGCGGTAGGCGTACGGCTACCGAGTCACAACCTCAGCCCAGCCTTCCTGCACAACCTGCCAGTGTGACGGTGGGACCCAGTCTTTCTTCGGATGGAGGGTCAGGTATCGGTATCCTTTACCAAAGCGTTGGCGGCAATGCTGCTACCACTGCTCAGAATTTTATGTCCCCTGGCCCTGCACTTAGCCATAACGTAAACGAGACCGGCATCCATTCTCGGGCGGTTTCCTCTTTGCTATGTGACAACATAAATGCCTCTGGTTTATTGCGGGAAAATAATCACTTTCCTCCCTTGGGATTGAATCGGGGGAATTATAACGCAGGTTTTGCAAGTTTGTCTTCCACGTGTTTGCCGACTGGCGCGAACATTTCTAGCCAAGATGGGACGGGGTCAACTCCTCCCCAGATGCCTCCATTCCCAGCCAATCAAATGGGTCGATTCTCAAACAGCTGTCCGGGCCTCCCAGGCCACGTGTCAGCCAGTGCAGACAATGTTACATCAGGTTCTCCCCCGTTCAATTCTTCCTCGTATGTACGGCAAGATGTTGTATCTGATAACAACAACAACAACAACATCAACACACCCACAGTTATGTCATTAGGAATAGGGGACTGGAGCCTGGGTCCGGTTTTGGCAGCCCAACCTACACCCATGATAAGTGCATGCGATGAGATGGAATCACATGTTCCTCAGCAAATAAAAGCTAAAATTTGGGCAGGAGAGTACATTGAGCTCCCTCTCCTGTTGAAAACAGCTCATGAGCTTAGAGAACAAGTGTGTTCATTAGCACTAGGGGGCAAAGAGGGTGAACCGATTTTATTGAGGCCTAAAACTCAAATCAAGAGATTTGAGAATGTCGAGTCATGGACTTCTGCATTTTTGATTTTCTGTAGTATCTATCTGCAGCGTCACCACAGTAAAGCGCGAGAGCTGTTAAAATATATGAGTATAGTCAGGATGTTGGCAGCACGGGCAGGGGGGTTTTCTTGGAGAACCTATGACTCCCAATTTAGACTCAAAATGGCCAGAAATCCTGGGCTTTCATGGGCATCTGTAGATGGAGAGCTGTGGCTAACCTGTTTGTTGCCTAACACAAGTGCCTTTGTGGGACTGGGCACTGCAGCTTCTCGCACAAACAAGAACTCGACTGCACAAGGTCCAAAGTTCATTTGCTTTGACTTCAACGGCAATGGCTGTGCCAGATCTACATGTAAATATAGGCATGTTTGTAAGAAGTGCAGTGGGACACATTCAGTGAAAATGTGTAAGGGGGGGAACAAAAGCAGTTTTCGTCCCCCAGGAGCAGGTTTCCACTCCAACCAGTAAGGTACTTAAGGCAGAGGGGGCAGTTATAGTTAGATTGTCACAGAATGTGCCTAACACAGATGATGATGCCTTAAATTCTGTAAATGGTGACATATTTACGTTGGCTCCAACTCCAGTAAAACTACATAGGTTATGTTTCTGGCTGCAAAACTACCCTAATACAGCAGATAAGCTTATCCTCGAAAATGGGTTCAGAGAGGGATTCTCGCTGCACTACTCCGGACCCCATATAGCTACAGATGCCCGAAATTTGAAGTCTGTTAATTTAGCAGAGAGCATAGTGGCTGAGAAGCTTAAGAAGGAGGTACATTTGGGGAGAGTTGCTGGTCCCTTCAGTTATCGTCCTATTTCTACTTTGAGGGTGTCACCATTGGGTTTGGTACCGGAAAAAGCACCAGGGGAATATCGCTTAATACATCACCTATCTTATCCTAAAGGCGCAGGAACCTCGGTTAACAATTTTGTGGATCGGGATTTGTGCTCTGTAAGCTACTCTAAGGTAGATGATGCAGTAAGGATTATACAACAGTTGGGGAAAGGGGCACTGCTCGCCAAAGCAGATATAAAATCAGCCTTTTGTTTGCTCCCTGTAAACCCGGGGGATTTTGACCAGTTAGGTTTCAAGTTTCGAAAAGACTTTTATTTTTTCAAAACCATGCCAATGGGTTGCGCTATCTCATGTGCCACATTCGAGCGGTTTAGTACTTTCATAGAATGGTGCGTTAAGAAAGAGGCTGGGTTGTAGACTGTTTTGCATTACGTGGATGATTATCTATTCCTTGGTGCACCACGGTCTCCAGTCTGCCAATTTTTAGTAGAGACATTCGAGCATGTATGTGATGATCTAGGTGTTCCTAGGGCAGAGGATAAAAAGGTCGGGCCATGTACTTCGTTGCCCTACCTTGGTCTGGAATTTGATTCAAACGATATGGTCATCAGAATCCCCATGGATAAGCTGAGAGAGCTTCATGACCGTATAGTACACATCATAAGACTCCGCAAAGTCACCTTGAAGGAATTACAGTCAGCCATTGGCCTGCTTAACTTTGCCTGTAGGGCTATAGCACCAGGTCGAGCATTTTGCAGGCGTCTGATCAATGCTACCATGGGAGTACATCTGTCCCATTATCATATTAGGGTGACATCAGAAATGAATGCTGATTTAGAAATGTGGCTAAAATTTCTAGTACACTGTAATGGTGTGAGCGTGTTCCTTGACCAGCTCTGGCTATCCAATGACAACATTCAATTATTTACTGATGCCGCTGGTAGTTGTGGCATGGGGGCATATTTTGAGGGTAGATGGGCCTTTGCCTCATGGCCTAAAGAATGGTACACCTCAGGGATTACAAAGGACATTACTTTCCTAGAATTGTTCCCCATTGTGGCAGCTGTTGAAATATGGGGGTGTTACTTGCAGCATAAAAGAATTATTTTCAGGTCAGATAACCAGGCAGTGGTGACTGTAGTGAACAAACAGACCAGTTCTTCTACACGGGTGATGAAGCTAGTGCGTATCTTAGTATTGGCTTGTTTGAGGAACAATATTTTGTTCAAGTCCAAGCACGTAAGTGGGTCAATTAATGAAATAGCGGATTCTATTTCACGATTTCAGTGGGACAGATTCCATCGGTTGGCGCTGCAGGCCGAGAAGTTGCCTACCCCTATACCAGAGTGGCTTTGGACGGTTTAGCAGATGAAGCTTGTATGCTATTGCAGAATTCAATGTCTCCAAGAACACTTGCTACCTATGATGCAGGTGTTACCTCCCTTGAGAAATTTAGATTTAGTGCAGGTCTGACCCCCATATGGCCAATCCCTGTCAGTCAGCTCCTACAATACATTGCATTATTCCCATTCAACTGTGAGCACATATATGGCTGGTATAGCTTATAAACATAAGCTTTTCATGCATGCTGATCCAACCCAGAATTTTATAATACGCAAATTACTTGAAGGGATGAAGCGTACAAGTAGTCAATTGGATCAGAGGTTACCCATCACTTTACCCCTTCTCCATGGCATAATTCGGGTACTTCCGTTTGTGTGCAAGTCAGAATTTGAATGTTTACTGTTTAGAGCATCTTATCTTCTAGCATATTTTGGTCTTCTGCGTGTGAGTGAATTGGCCTCGGATAACCGAGCAACGCATAGCCATAGGGCACTGGGAATCCAAGATGTGCATATTGATTTTGTGGCTGGGGTTATTGACTTGACAATTCGGTTTTCTAAGACAGATCAGTTGGGTAAAGGTATAAGGTTGGCAATCCCAGGGGGTGGTGAACCTTGTCCGCTTGATGCTGTAGCTCAGTTTATGCACATACGTAGGCATGTTAAAGGTGAGCAATTCCTGTTGCATTTTGATGGCTCCCCATTGACTCGGTATCAGTTTGCGGCAGTACTGAAAAAATCACTGGCATTCCTGAATTGCCAGTCTCACCGATTTAATACTCATTGCTTTAGGATTGGCCATGCTTCAGACTTAGCTGCAAAGGGTGTGCCAGGGGAGATAATCCAACAGCTTGGTAGATGGAAGTCTGGTGCCTACCAGAGGTATATACGCATACCTGCCCAGTACCATATAATTGCTCATAACCAGCCTCTCCATTGTGGGGCAACTTAGATTGCATACATGTATGTTTGAATTGTTGATTAATATACAGGCTTTCATCTAAATTCCCTAATTGTCAAGGTGTTGTAAGTACACCTGAGATGTGATAATCTTCAACTTTTCAAATTTTACTTTGGATGTAGCTTCTAGCTGAAGGCCTGTTACTACACATGCCAAGTCTTTTGTAGATATATCTCAGAGACACAGCACCACAGTTTGGATTGTGGGTTCCAGCATTGTTTATTGGGCCCAGCATAGAGCTGCTATCAAAGCCAGTGGAGTTCATCTCGGCCTCTTACCACGCCATGGCATAAGTATTCGCTGGATCGGTGTGCGAGGTCTCCGGTGGCACCAGATCATACCCACTGTACATGAACAATTAAGAGTATCG
>JAVTVY010055877.1:0-29128 GCA_036873755.1 Hanleya hanleyi | reverse complement strand
TGGCGATAGAGCGATAGAGCGAAGTACATGACTGCGCATGTCTCATAATCATGCATATTCATACGGTGATAATCGTACTTCCAACACAAGAGAGCTCGCCGCTAAACTCTAGTTATTATCAGGCGGATTCATGAATACTATAGGGACCAGCGGCATACCACAAAGATTACACAGATAACACAGAGAGATAGACCGATAAGTTTTATTGTATATGGGCTAAAATAATAAACATTGGCTAAAAGATCGACATAAGAATCTAATAAATAAAGCAGTGATATTCGCTGTCTGGTGAACATACACATCTGGAACATTTGAAATCAAGTTTTGTAATTAATGCTGATCAACGCTTGTAAAAAAAGTCAACGTAGAATCGAAATAGAAGAGGTCACTCTCCCCCCCCCCCTAAAATATTGGTGATCTGATTTACCCATAGTCTCGTAATTTTTCGTCAAATTCAACTTCTAACTCCTCTGAAAGAAAAGACCAATTCGTCGGTCGATGCGTAAGTTGGATTATTTGAAGTTGTGGGTGCCGAACGCGGCCATTTCCGCGTTTTTATCGAAAAAGAAAGGCGGATGTCATATGAAACTGATAATTCATTAAGATTGTGCTGATCGTGGCTGGACTTAACACTAAATCGCATAGAACAAACACTGATTTTTTTTTATATATCTTATTTGGTTTTGTTAGGTAATACACATCGTACATACAATATTTTATTGTACTAAACAAAAATGGTTGTATTTGTAATTAGAAACTCATGTTATACAACAAACAGATACATCGTCATTACACCTCGATTTATCTACGCAAACAACATCATAAGAGTCTAAACAGTAAATGCAGCGATGACCAATACTGGTAAAACAAGCGCCATTCGCAGTTCTTATACTGGAAATATTTATCGGTTTCGTACGCACATTTAAAGGAGTACTTACCTAATGTAATATAGGTTCCTATTACAAAGGTTAGACTCTTAAAGAAATATAACCAACTATTTTATTGTCGTTGGGGGCGATAACCTATTATTTTTATTACAATTTGTGAAGCCATGTTTCTCCTTTGACGTCGACGTGGGCGCCGCCATGTTGCCTGTGGGATGACGTGATTGATGACGTCAGCATTCAGGACAACGTCACGGCTAACGCTTGATCCAGGGACCTTCCAACTACGGACATATGAACTACTCTGGGTCTGAGTTTCAATTCGAGGAAAAAACTGGCGCGGCAATTCACACGGGGGTAATTCCTAAAAGGAAAGTGGTTTAGGTTATCTCCGACAACTGAAGAATTCCTTCCAAGTTTTTCAGCGGAGAATTTCCCGATTCAATTTGGACAAAATTTGAAGCTGATCGGTAAACTAAAAGAGCGTTCTCTGCAATTGTCCAGTGATTTGAGTTGAACGACGATGCTTTTAAGTTCGTAAACATTTTCATGATTATACTTGAACAACTAAAATCAACTAGAACGGCAGTTGATTTACTGGGTTCCTTCTCGTATGAATTATCAGCATGATCAACACGATCAACCTTAAGTCTCCATGACGTTGTGACGTTTTTAGATGAGTATAAACTTACTTCCGCTCATCTAAAAACGTCACGCAGTGGTGCAATGGCGGCGCCCAGTGCACGCCGTGGCGAGCAACAAAATATTCAATATTTCTTTTATTTCGCATTTTATCAACATAAGTTTTATATAATAAGATTTGAAATGCGAGTGCTGATAAATATAGTCACACTCAAAAATAAGGTAAGTACTCCTTTAAAGCGTTTTGAACACTTTTCAACCAAGGGATTTTTAACTACTTTCATTTTATATATAGAAAATTTAATAATGGAAATACAGTAGTTGAGTGGCTGATTTCTGGGTTGTAAAAGACCAAGTATAACTTTTTCTGGAGAAAATATAATTGGAACACCCGCCGAAGCGAACTTATTTTCCAGTAAACTCCACCAAGGGTAGATATGTTCACATTCCCAAAAGAGATGAATAATAGTCTCTGGAACTTTGCTACAAAATGTACATAAGTTAGATATATCAGTATATGTGCAAAAATGTTGGTAGTCAATATTCGGTTAATAATTCTGTATCGAAACCATTTATATTTCACATCTCTTTGTTACATTATTATTGCATTTATACCACTCCGAATCACTATAATTTTTTTCAAGAACTCTTTAGTACAGTAAATCTAAAGGTCAAGAGATTTCTATATAACATTTTACAGCCTTTTTTTTACACTTATTAATAGTGAAATAGGGGGCGGTATCAACGGTATCATATATTGTTTCTGTAATAGTCCAAATCTCATGTTGTTTGCTGCTTTCCGTACTGCTTGAGTAGTATATAAAACTGATATTGACGCAACTTGACCTTTGACCTAAAAAATTTGCATATTGGGGAGAAAACTACCTCCGAACACAGAAGAGTTCCAATTTTTACAGGTCACTGCGCAGATCAAGCGGTTGCCATGGTGACGTCACTTCCGGTCACGTGACCTTTGGGGCATGTATTCTTCCGCGGTGAAGCCGTCGGCGGTGATGCGGTCGCGGGAAAAAGCCTCCGTGGACAGAAAAAGTAGTCCCAAATACGCGGAGAGCTGAGGGAAATTCTCCGGCAATCTTCGGGACATTTTGGGAGCGAGAGGGGCCCCTAGTGGACCGATTGGGTTTAGTGAGGTGTCAAAGTGAAGCGCTCCTCCAGGGCGATCAAGTCATTGGTGGGTGTATGTAAAATTAGGAATTAGGAAAATATAAAAAGCGGAACACGGACTTTACCCCTGAAATAGGGCCTGATTCGCACCTGTACGGGAAAATGCCTATATTGGTATAGGGGTGTCATTTTTTGTGGATTTTACTATGGGTTGTGGGGTCTTGTTTTCTTCGTCTCACCACGTAAAACACGATGGGAAGGATCTCTGAGCTAAGCGGTGAAATTGTTCGAAAAGTTCACGGAGGTCTGGATAGGCCCATAGGCCTACTGGCTCAATGGATAGGTCCATACTGGGCAATTCGCACCTGTTCATTGCGATATGGGTTGTGGGATCTTGTTTTTCACGTCTCACCACGTAGAGCACATGGGCGGGATCCCGAAGCTAGGCGGTGATTTTGGTGCTGGGTGGCCGTTTTGGGGTCTAGGTTAGCCCCTAGTGGTCCGATGGTGTCGCAAGAGGTCTTATTTTGAAGCTCTCGTGGAGGAGCATCCGACTGAACTAATGTATCGTCCGTTTTCAATATTCTGCGCATGCGCAGTCTGGCCGTAGTATAGAAAGCAGGCATTTTGGGGGTGCGTGGGGGTGTGTTTGGGATAGAGATGGACCACTATTGGCCTACCTGGTTCGTGGAAGGTGTCAAAGTGAAGCTTTTGTGGGGGTAGAGTCAGAATACAGGACATATATGGTACAATACAGGACAGATATTGTATAACACAGGACATATATTGTAAAATACAGCACAGATATGGTATAATACAGGACAGATATTGTATAATACAGGACAGATATTGAATAATACAGGACATATATTGTATAATACAGGACGGATATTGAATAATACAGGACAGATATTGTATAATACAAGACATATATTGTATAATACAAGACATATATTGTAGCATCCGGATGTAAAACCACAGTCCCGGATGTAAAACAATGAAAGCCCCGGATGTAAGATGAGGTCCCGGATGTAAAACAAAGGTCCGCGGATGTAACTGGTCATAAATACTTAGGTTATTACTATGGACAACATAGATACAGTCTGGTCATACATAATTATGTTATTATACAGTCTGATATGTAATTTCTTACAAGTAAAAAGAATTCAAAACGATAAATGTGTAAAGTACTAGCCAGATAAGCTGACTAACGCCACATCACCGCGATGTATATATTATCAGGCTACTGTGCTGTTCCCGCAAGAGTACAAGTACATGGACAAGAAAAATGTACATTGGTAGAGTATATGTACATGGACAGATTACATGTACAGGCACATTGTACATGTATAGGCACATAGTACATGCACATGTACTTTCGCTACTACTTGTACTGATGACGTCACCGATGACGTCATAGATGCTGTGGACATCCATCAAATCGGGGTCTACACCCCGAGAGCTAGAAAATGACACCTCCCACGGCGCATTCGGACCAATAGTGGTCCATCTCTACCCCAAGCACACTCCCACGCACCCCCAAAATGGCTGCTTTCTATACTACGGCCAGACTGCGCATGCGCAGAATATTGAAAGCGGACGATGCATTACCCCAGTCGGGTGCTCCTCCACGAGAGCTTCAAAATAAGACCTCGTACGACACCATCGGACCACTTGGGGCTCACCTAGACCCCAAAACAGCCACCCAGCACTATTTACCCACTACGCATGTGCGCAAGGACTTTTTCGAAAAATTTCACCGCTTAGCTCCGAGACCCTGCCCATCGTGTTTTACGTGGTGAGACGAAGAAAACAAGACACCACAACCCATAGTAAAATCCACAAAAAATGACCACCCCTATACACATACAGGCATTTTCCCCTACAGATGCAAATGTGCGAATCAGGCACGATTTTAGGGGTAAAGTTCGTGTTCCACTTTTTATATTTTCGGGGACGAATCCTCAATTTACATGCATCCACCCATGACTTGATAGGCAGGCCCGATAAGCCGGAGACCGACATTAGCCCTTTTGGACATGGTTGATAGGAGTTTTCCCCTATTGTAGGAGTAAAATCCGTGTTTCGCTTTTTATATTTTCAGGGACAAATCCTCAATTTACATGCACCCACCCATGACTTGATAGGCAGGCCCGATAAGCCGGAGACCGATATTAGCCCTTTTGAACATGGTTGATAGGGGTTTCGTGTTCCGCTTTTTGTATTTTTGGGACAAATCCTAATTTTACATACACCCACCCACTACCTGATCGCCCTGGAGGAGCGCTTCACTTTGACACCTCACTCGACCCAATCGGTCCACTAGGGGCCCCTCTCCCCCCAAAATGTCCCGGAGATTGCCGAAGATTGCCGGAGAATTTCCCCCAGCTCCCCGCGTATTTGAGACTATTTTTCTGTACGCGGAGGCTTTTTCCCGCGACCGCATCACCGCGGAGGAATACATGCCCCAAACGTCACGTGACCGGGAATGACGTCACCATGGCAACCACTTGACCTGCGCAGTGACCTGCAAAAAATTGGAACTCTTCTGTGTTCGGAGGTAGTTTTTCTCCCCACTATGCAATTTTTGTTTAGGTCAAAGGTCAAGTTGCGTTAATATCAGTTTTATATACTACTTGCCTGACATACTGATAATTATTCCAGAAAATTGGCTGCGCATTTATAAATGGACTGAAAAGAGTCAAATGACAAAAAAATTCCGTTATTATCTAAAATATCATTTACAAACCGCACGCCTTTTCCATCCCAATGACCTAAATGTAGAGCTTTATTATCAATTTTAATTTTTTCATTGTATCATTTCATTCGAGAAAGTTTGACAGTCCTCTAGTTTTATTTGAAATTCTGTCCAGGCTAGGAGCGTGTCCCTCCAACGCGGACGCAGATGAATACACGGATATTAACTAGTAAATACATCAATGGAATGGCACAGTGCATTCTGGGCTTACTACCACGGTTTCGTGGCACGTCGTGTGCTCATCTTTTCTGGTTCGCTAATGAAGCGTCGTACATCTTCAGTTACTGATTTTGGTTTTAAGTCCATCGGTTCGTCAAATAGTTGCGATAAAAGTTGCTATTCAGGTCTAAGCTTAAATCTTATTTACTCGAAGTTTTACCCGTTTCTCGATGATAATTTCTAGATTGTATGCCCAAAGTTTTAAAGTTTTTTTTTATTCACCGTTCGCATTCTCCCTATATTCAGATACTTATAATTATATTCCTAACTGGGATAGAACAAGCCCCCTGGGGCTTTATTCCCGCCATTATTTTGTCAACCTACATGTTATTATACCCATATATTATTGGTGAATAAAATTCATTCATTCATTCATTCAACGTGATGTAATTCTCACAGCCGCAAAAGTAAATGGAAGTAGGCAAATTACAACTCTAGATATGGAAATCTTGACCAATAGTCCGGTGGCTTAAGGTCAAGATCGTGACCGACTGGAATAAAGCACCATATTTTGCACAGAGGCAGATTTGGGCATAAGGAATGATCTCAGAAGGGGTGCCCATTTCTACAGGAGGTGGAAGGCCCTTAATTTGCATAAATCCAATATGGCCGCCATAATGTATACAGTAGCCTCCTGTTAGCGACTATTTGACCACTTGAATCGCTTTTTTACACGAGATTGCTTTTCTACGATCATGACCGACTCAACAAGAAAATAATAACGATCATTGGAAAATTTATTACCCGTTGAAAATCCAATATGGACACGAGAGCGTCACCAATAATGGTATTATTGCCATACACATGTATGTGTGTTTGTATACATGCTAATATATATCATATGTATATTTATAAAGGCTCCATGGAGAGGTTTCTGTACATGTAGCTCTGTTATGATTAACTCGATAAAGCACGCATGAAGGTTATTGGCTATTTTCTTTTCTACAGATATCCAATATGGCCACCAGCGCCTCGTCCTCAATGTTGATTATCGGTACTAAAAACAAATCTGTTTCGAAGGATGAAACTTCGGTTTATTGTACATGCCACTGTTGTGAACTACATCAAATGTTGCCAATTGGTTTCTTCCCAGATCCTTACATGTAAATTAGCATGTGTAAATCCAGCGGCAAAGGGAGTTAACCAGTAAACCCGATCAGGCGACAAACTGTGCTAATTAACTACCCCGAGGTAGTTTCAAGTTTCACAAACGGTTTCGATATTGGGCACTCGACAAACTATGCTTTTACTGTCTCGCGTAATCGTTGGTCTGCTATGCAAACCCCTGCTATCGTAGAAGCTAAATCAGACAAAGAGTTGAGTCGCTGGTCCCTCTTCAACTTCTCCTTTTGACAATATTGTTGGCTCTCCATTAGGCTTAGTCTCCCCAAAGGAACCTTATACTTTTAGGGAATCTCGTTGGCCGCGTTGTCTAAGGTGCATCGCTGGGGATCTCTAGCCTCACACCGCTGAACCGGCACGGGTTCGAGCCTCGCTATATGAGTGCAATAACCTTGAGTGTGACTAACTACCCCTACTTTTAGGGTGATCTGCCTTGTCTATCAACGGTGCGATTCCACAGGACCTATGTTTGATGGCAAAAAATCTATTTAGATGATGCCTTCCGCATCATGCCTATCGAGCCAGCGATTTATCCTTATTGGGGTTTACCTGGGGCGACAAGTATTTTTATGATCGGCGCCTCTCAATGGGATGCTCTTCATCCTATAAAATATTTGAGAGCTTAAGTCATTCTCTGCAATCGGTTATGGCTACAATATCAGAGGTGACTCACATACTGGACGACTTCATGTTCGTAGGTACAAATGGCGCTAGCCACTGTTCTATAGCTCTTAACACTTTCGCTAACTTGTGAGAGTATTTTGGCATTCCAATCAAACATGCTAAGACCTGCTACCCATCAACTACTATGGCTATGCATGGGATTCAACTGGACTCCAGAACTATGAACGCATCATTTCCAGAAGGCAAAATCCCTAAACTGAAAAGCATGCTGGGTGAATTCTTTCACCGCAAAAAGGTAACCCTTGTGGAACAGCAGTCTCTTGGCGCTTGGCTTGCTCAAGTCGTGGTGCCCGGCAGGGCATTTCTCCGCTGCATGATAGACTTGAACAAAAGATGTATCACAGGCTCACCATCACATTCACTTGAATAAAACTAGAGCCTATATTAAGACCTGGCTTGCATTCCTGGAGCCTTTCAACGGAAAATTAATTTTCTTTCACCAAATTGGGTCTCCACTGATGTGCTCAAACCAGACCAAACTCTTTTACGACGCTGCTGGTACCTTGGGTTTGGCAGCTGTTTTTGGATCCTCGTGGATAGGCCAAGAGTAGTCACGTACATTTCATCGTGCTTGTCGTGGAAATTTGGGCCACAAACTGTCAAATCATAACAGTTTCTTTCTTTGTGATAATATGGCCGTGGTTAAAATAATCAATCACCAGTCTTTCATTTCATTACATTCTGTTCAGATTGAAACATATTTCGGAACAATCTAACGTTGTAATTTCAGGAAATCTTACAAATTCAGGAAGCGCTGTCTCTAGCTCCTTGGCTCAACCGCTCGTCGCATCCAATACACTGTCTGTTGTTGACTCTTTGAAGCAAACAGCTAGAGTTCTTCTGACATGTCCCTTGCTGAATTTTCCTTGAGAGTATACAAGCGCACGCATGACAAGAATATAGAGATTTCCCCAATAACAGTGGTCAGTGTACTAGTAAGACATTCCCGACCTCATCGGCACGGTTTCCTTCAAAGCATTCTTGCATTTCCACAAGTATGCACCCTCCACAGTTTAAGTATTCATATCGGCTATCAGCTATGTGCACAATTTGGCTGCAGTAAACGACCCTGCTCAGTGATTCCTTGCCAAAAAACTACCTACTGACATGTAAGAATTACACGGTTAGCCGGATACCAGGCTGCTCATAAGGATATTCTCCATAAGATATTTGATGCTATACCCAACACTGTATCCATGTAATTCTTTTACGAGTAATGTTCGTGGTAGCTTTTCATGCATTCAGTGAATTGACAGTTCGTTCAGAACTAGACAGCAATAGCAATGTTCTTTGATACAACGATGTCTCTTTCTCCGACCAGTCTGGCCCGTTACAAGGCACGAACATTATTATCCGCGACTTGAAACACAACATATCCCATAAACCAGTTCATTTGATTATATCATCGTATACTGAAAATATTAGATATTGTCCAGTTCGAGCAATCCGTGCTTATTTTCTTTTATATAATTATTTCACATCCGAGGACGGGCCCCCTGTTCCAATTTCCAGAAGATGCGCCCGTCACCGCTGCCTATTTCTCAGCTCATGTAAAAAACGAAATCTCTTTAATCGGCATTGACCCTCTTTAATAGGCCATAGTTTTCGCATTGGCGCTGCCACTTCATCTTCATCAGCAAGAATCCCGAATAACATATTCAAAAATGTGTAGATGGAAGTCTAACGCTATATTAGAATGACGCATTCACTTGGTAGCTATGCACGGGCTGCATTGTATGGTAGCCCCAACGAATTTATTCCATAAATAAGGATCTGGTTCAACTTGACCCAGTTTGGCAAAGGTCCGTCAGGGGCGGTCGTGCCATCTGAGTCAGTTCCATATGATTATTTTCTAATGTTTGCTGTATACTTAACACCAAGAAAACAATTTAAAAAATAATTCAAAATTTCAGATCTAAAATTGGTCAAAATTGACAATGTTTTGGTTCTGACGTAGCCGTAACGTCATTATGGCGGCCATCTTGAATACTTTTTGCATTTCTCACTAGACCTGTTCCAACACTATTAGTGTGGAAATTTTCAGACTCCTTCCCCAGAGGATAGAGAATTTATGATGTTTTGAAAATCGTTGGGATCAAAATTGCCATTTTAGGCCCAAAATGACCCCGGGCCCCTAATGGGCCACATATTGCCTCCTGGGCCTCGAAATCGGGGGCACCCCTTCTGATATTGTTCTCCGTGCCTCTAACGACACGTGTGCCAAATTTGGTGCTTTATTCCACTCTGTCACGATAAAGTGAAAATCTGGCCTTAAGCCACCGGACTACAAGTTATGTATCAATCTAACGACAGAAGTCTTTGAAACCAGGGTTGAATACAAATTAACAATTTAGCAGCTACTCACGGAAATTGGGCTATAAATGCCATATTAATTCTTCTGGAATAGTATTGTCGGGGAAGGGGTAGGAACGTATTAGTAGCGATTAGCAATGTTGAAGCTGCTTCTCTATGTACGTATCAGATTTCATTGGTCAGGTAGACAAAAAGGTGCAGTGGGACTTTGTTGGAACTTGACAATAATGAACAGATTATGCTTCGTGAGTCAAACCTTATGACACTTTTGTTGTAGACTTCAAACCCAAACCAGGCCTTCGTGAATAGCAGGAGTGCTTGTCAATAGCAAAATATCTTTATTTGCATGTATCTGCGTTGTAGCCTTCAATATATACACTGTATATATATATACATGAAATATTGTATTACTTCTAAACGCTGTGTATTTTCACGGGGCTATGTTGATCCGTATAGGGTCTAATGGTCCAGTTGTAATACTGAGGGACAATTTGAGCAAATATTGAACTGTTGCCAGGGTGACTAGTTGTTTATTTAACTGCTGTAGGTTCGGACAAGAAGTACAGAAGCAAAGAGTCATCAATCTGTCAGCTATACTGCAGATAATTTGGTCTCCTATTTTTGCTAGATTTTCTATCAACAGGTTTATAATCGTGAACTTAATATTTCAGGTATTCTTATATATGTTCAGATGTCGTTTTCGCGGGGTTTTCCTGTTTTAGATGATGATCAATATGAATACCATTCTGGGGTTGCCGTAGAGAGTTTCTGTTAGAGGATGCCATGTCTCTGGCTATCAGAAAACTTTATCAATTAAGTACACTTAATCAATGCAGAAAAAAATTATTTAAGGCATAGTGTTTAAATGTTAGCAAGAAATTCCAATTGTATATGCTTCCGTTCTAGCAGAATTTGCATTCACAGAATGTAACTTGGAGAATTCCACCCACATTTCCTCCACCAGATTCACTATACCAGATGTATGCAAAATACATGCATATGGCCTAGGTCATTCGGTTGGTTCATTTGGCTAGTTATGCTCATATTATTAGCCCTATCTGGCCTGGGCTTTTTGGGATCTGTCCAGGCCTGAGCTAGGGGGCTGAAACTTACCACATTATACCCTTGGGTCAAGCTCTACCAGAAAAAGTCAACGAATCCAAGATGGCCGCTTCGGTGACGTCACAGTGACGTCATTTTCCAAAACGGCACTTTTTGTTCGATTTTTCGGTCAGATTTTTTTAATTTTTCATTTATGAAATTTCCCCGCAAAAACTGCATGATAAATTAGTAAATATTAATGTGATGTGAAATAAAATAGTTTTTGCCCACTTTTCATCTCGAAAAAAGCAGACATTTTGAAGAAAAATGACGAAAACATCACTTTTCTGGTACCCCACGTGGACGCCATCTTGAATTTACCCAGGATCCTGTACTCGGGGGGTTATGTGAATAGGCTCAAAATGACCCGAATATGATAAACTATAAAGTCACGGAGTGTCAGCTCTCAATTTTTCGTCGTTCCGAAGATAGCGCAGAAAGTTTGGTAGGGCTTCCCCCTTAGGCCTGGTAGGGTTAAGTTACTGTAAATAAAAGGGAGCTACATATACTTATCGCCAGCTGGGAAGGAGCAAATTGAGAGTAATTGCAATGCTTTGCACTGCTCTAAAATGTCCAGAACATGGACACCGAGCAGATGGATAGTCAATTCCGTGCTCTTGTGTTTTTTATATGGAAATACTCGTTTAGATTTCAGGTTGTTGTTAGTTGGTCTGCACAATATACTTGTCATTCTGTCATTGTCAGAAACTGTAACATCCCCAACTTTGGATGTACTAACAGTAGGAGGTACACGAATACAATCTGATGCCTGGAGAGGATGCATCAAACATAGCTCCAGTCTATCTAATGATAAGGATTTGTACATTGTATCACACACTGACTTTTTGTGCTGAATGATACACTTTCTATAATGCCCTATTTACTTTGATGCAGAGAAGACAATATCTGTCCTCATTGAGTTGGTGTCATAATAAATAAAGAATTTGTCCTATAACACTCTCTCGCTTATGAACATCAGCTCTATTAATATTGTAGATGCACCTACACAGTATTGAGAGTTTTTTTTTCTAGATATATGTGTTGCATGTACATTTACACCAATTCGCTAGAGAACCTTGTTCAGAGAATTGAGAACCGAGAGTGGATTGTACTGTGAAACTGGACAAATCGTATGGCTGTTCGCCATGGCACTGAACATCAAAGAACTGGTGGAATTTTTCCAACAGCCTATTTCGCTCCTAATATAAATAGACTAGTTTGAGTGTATATTTTTGTGTTTTTGAGTTGACTTCTTCTCAGTACGCCGGCATCTTTTTCCATCATCTTTGCTATGTCGCGTTTATTTAATTATAGCAATTAGCCTAACCCAACTAACCAATGCTCACCTTGCTACATGTCTACGGCATATGTCTGTCTCATAACATATATGCCGGATGTTTTGGCAAAACATGAACTCCATATCAGGAACATTTTGCACAGCATCTAGACTGGGAAGGTACATTTTCGTTCTCAAATTTTATTAAAATTCGCTAAACATCAACGAAAGTCGACAGTTCCTGGTGTATTATTCAGATCAGTGTTATTCAGATCAATTACTGGAGTATGTTGAGATATTTGGAATAAATTTAATGGGGTTTGAGTTTGGTTACTGTACATTGAGACAATTTTCTGGACAATGGTCGGTGACAGAATATCATCGAATCTTGCTGACATCATTGAAAACTGTAGACCTCTTCTCCCTTGTATGAAACTCTTGTGTTATTATTATTTTACACATTTGGAATTGATCTTCCGTTTATACTGACACGGAAATTCTTTTATGAACGACCACTGAATATTGAATGTCGGATCTGACGGTCATGAAAATGTTGTTCAAACTTGGATAGAGAATATTTAATTAACAGAAAAATGTTGGGCTTGTCTATTGTTCATCCTCGGGCCAAGTTCGGTGCATTCCAATCATCTGTAACAGATAAAACATTGCGATTCCTCACGGCGAATAAATATGGGCAATACCGCTATACCCACTTCAGATAATTGAACGCAATACCAATTTGCTTTATTGATTTTTCAAAAAGGATAGGTGAATACTGTTACCCTGGTCTGTTTAGAAGATTCGGATCTACCTCTTGGTTGATTTGGCAGACTTTCTGATTTTATGACGTTCTTTTGTCAAATTATGACACTGGATATCGCAATGTTCGTCAATTTGTGGCGTTCAGTTGTCATTCTGAGAGCTGTATTTATGAGGTAAAATCTGAAATATATAATTAATATGTCTGCGCTTGTAGGTTTTCAGATCTCCTATCTCCATGTCGTACGGTTTATATTTTGATTCGTCCAGACAGGATAGGGATGGAGGTACTCTTACAAGAAAAGATTTATCTGAGCGATGACGTACAAAATCTTCGGAGGGGGAGATATCTAACAAACATCGTAATATCTGGAATATGGCGAGCCGAATGTTGCAATATTCAATGTTTTAAATATTTACTTTTATTCTTTTTTTTAAATGAAGGCTTTTGTTTCCTAAGACAAACCAGATTTTTGTCTTGGGTTCTTTGAATATACTAGAGCTATCATGTGCAATTATTGAACATATATTCAGTAAATATTGCAAAATATTTGTGCAAGATCGAATGCAAAAGATATATGCTCAATAATTCGAATAACGCGCCTTCATGTGCATGATCGTGCCGTCTGCTCCAGCTGATGGCACTGTCACACTCACCCGCGATCACGCTGGCGCTCTCACTGCTACCTGAAAAGTATGAAAGCGTGAGGCAAAGCGCAGTAAGGTCTCTGAGAACGATTTGGTGACGCAGTGGAAACTGTCAAGGGCGAGAGAGGATCGCCATGAGCTACCTTGAGCGCCAAACCTCGGCGTTTGTTTTGTGCATGCACAAAACAAGCGCAGTGGGTCGGCGCTCTGACGAGAACGGTGTAATGACGCAGTACAGTCGCCATGGCAGCGCAAAGCGAACTACATGAGCATATCGTGGACGTAGCAACAACGCATAGAAGCGACTTGGGGTCGCAGAAATCGTCCCCTGCGACTGGTGTGCGACTGCTGTACGTTAATTGGGCTCTCAATACGTGCCTCTTCCGTTCTTATTGCGCTGTTACTGCACTTCTACTACGCTTTGTGGCCTTGTTTCCGCTCATTATACGTCCTCACTTCGCTGCCACTGAGACTATGACGCTCGTTATACGTCCAAGGCGTTGTTCCGACGTTTGCAATAGGTTCACAGTGCGTTCTTATTACGATCCCACTTCCACTGATCCCCCCACACACATTTTGGTATAAATACAGCTCCATCGTCTATACACAATCAGTGTGCATCTGCTCTTCACCTCTGGCGGCGGACTTCTTGGTTTTTGGCATGCTGAAAGTAGACTGATGCCCTGGTCTCAGGAGGCTCTATTTTTATACACGCCGCACATGCGCAATGAACGAGTTGCAAAGGTATTGAGAGCGTAGTGAAAGCGCAGCGGCAGCGACTTGGACGCATTGAGAGCGCACTGAGAGCACACAGAGCGCAGTGGGAGCGCATTGAGAGCGCACTGATGATCAAAGTGGCAACGCATAGGGTCGCAGTGAGAGCGTAATAAGCGAGTCAAGAACGTACTGTAAGCTACATGGTGTCATGGATTTCACAATTTTCGGTGATGTCACTGCGCTTTGGTGAAAAAAGTCCGGGAGCGCAAAGCGGTCGACGGTTGATCGCAGTAGAGTGTGACAGGCGTATGAGCTCGAGTCGAGCGACATGACAGGCTATATTCAGCTTTGACATGGGAACGAAACGTATTAAATTGGATTGAATTTCATTAAAAATGTCCTCTGCTTCGCCACTGTCTTGTGTACAGTATAGCCATTCACACACATCAATGAGAGATCTAACGGAGCTAAAGAAATTGTATCACAAACTTTCTCCGTCCGCCATGTTCCTTTGATCGAAGCCATAGCCATTTAGAACGTTTGATTTCATTGGTCGAGGGAATCTATCCCAGAAGTCTACTTATTGAACATATTTTTCTACAATAGAATCACTTATATTATATATTCAATAATATTAAATATATTTATATGTACTATTTGAAATTACATGTGCGAAATAGTTGCATGGATGTAAAACTATATATTGAATATAAATGTTAATGCTCAGCACATTTTCCATTTATACGTTCAATATATTAAATATAAAAATTAAAATAACTTCAATAAAAGCATGTGTGTGCTATAATTGAATATATACAGCTAATATTGAATGAAAAAGCGAACTTATTGAATATTGCAACGTTTGGCCTGTCATACTGGAATAATAAACTTACCAATTACAATGCGACTGTCGTCGTTGTTCAGTATAGATACTGGGCAACCTCTCCCTGCATCGAACTGTTAACTCCAATATCCAAGATGCTGTAATGAATATGTGAACACTGGCTACTTTCTTGCAAAAGAGGAATCGTCAACGACATTCCGGTGGATTTTCCATATGGATTTTCTACAGTACCTGATGATGATGCCTATCTTCAAATTTCTGATCGCTTCTTTTTATGCAAGCAAAAATAAATTATTAAAAAATACACGTTCATTCTATTGCAAGTTTCCCTTGAAGTGACAATCACAAAAATGCTGTGATCTATATATCTAACTGGAAAATGGATCCGATGAAAATCACACTAACATCATTAAAGGTGGCACAAACTATTTTGAATCACACGTTATGGTTAGTCTCATCTGACGAGATCAAGTCTTATTACATGGGTCTTATTACGTAGAAACTTTGCTCTTAGCCATGCGGTAACGGGCGCTGTCTGAGTATATTAGGGCGTTTCCCAAATGGTCACCTCTGATTGGTCCAGTGACATCCGACATTGGCGCAATCACATTCATGTAACGAGGACACACCTCCAGAAAGCGACCGATTGAATGATCGCTTGGTGGGCCTCGAAGTACCCCCATAACAAAATAAAAAGCATATCATTTTCCTGTGAACTGCCGCCGATTTCACTTTTTTTTCAAATATGTTAGGCCGGTTGTAATATGATTTTTCTTAAGAAAAACAAAGAAGCATGCTCCATTAGAGTGAGAAATAAATAGCTAATTCGCACAACATCCCCCAGTCTTGCGCCTCGTGAAACTGACATGTCTGATGTCTGAGAAATATTTAAATACAGATAATTTCATTGGCTCGTTTAAATGGGGCGGATATGTGACTTGATGCTTTGAGAACAGCTTTCGAACAGGATAATCTCCCCCGAGATAGGTGGCGCCGTGTGAAATATATGCCGAATCATAGCGATGAGCTAAGGGTAGTGTTAAGTGAAACGTGAAATGCCCTTAGCAAGCTGAGATGACATGGGATAGCTGAAGGAAATGTAGATTATGAATGTAGACATGCCATTGCTGGAAATTTTGGATTACTTATATTACTATATAACAACAATACTTTATTTTCGACCACCAGATCAATGTTATTCTCAAACTGAAACACCAGTACACTGTGATACACACCAGCCAGATTTAGAAATAAATCCAAATTGAAAACGTCCAATTTGCAGAGGAGGAATCGTTATTTTGCGGTTGCAGAACTCCTGATATGCAGAAGGTCAAATATTAACGACTTATTTATATAATGATATGTGAACGAGAAGAACTACATTCAGACAATATGGCAATCGCAATGTCGTTCACATTTGCTTTCACCTAAATATGTAAGTTGATCGACACACAATGGCATTTCTTGTTCTTATATTTGGTTAACAAAAATTGACATATTAGCTCAAGATATTCACATGATGAGGAACAAGAATTCAATCACAGACTTTTCAGACCTGAAATATATCCACACTGATCAAAATAGAAACATATCTTTTTTTATTATTCATTTGTTCAGGTAGTCACTTGCGCATGCCCAGTGAAGAGCTTGGAGCTCGGGTCTGTTGACTTCCGGTTTGATACTGCCAGCCAGAGGTAATGCAGCTGAATATAAAAATGCGATTTGAGCTGCTGCTCCTCCAAATTACATAACCAAAATTCTGCATAAGTTGGAAAACAACAGTGACTATCATTTATAAAACAAATTGTAGCTTTGCAACTTGTAGTATAATTTCTGGACTTTTGAGAAGCGCTTCAGCCCTATGCATGACATTATATGATAGCCACCGGAAATCAACGAACCTTGGTTTCAAGCTCAGCACTGGGGTTGCGCAGGTGACTACCAGAACAACTGAATAGGGTTTGTCGAAAGCGTCTGACCAACATTCAAGTTAAGATTAAGCATTTCTGAAGACACGTTAATGTGAAGTTTCTAGATTTGCTGCATGCTGCAGCAAATGGGTCTGTAATCAGTGTGATGTAAGTTTCCTAGACGTGATAGCAAATATAGGTTTAGAATTAGAGCTCGATAAAGCCGAGTGTGTTTAGAGATTTCATGTAATCCAGATTTAAATTAAGTGGTCAAGATCAGATATTTGTTGAGCGACTGCTTCATTATTTCGTTACCTCATTACCACATAAATTTCCATAGGACGTCACTCTCTGCATAATTAACATTTCTGCAATTTTGCTGAAATATTGCCCGGAAAGGGCAAGATATCACACATTGTGTGAGACGACGCCCCACCAGACCACATATTGTCACTGACATTTTTGAACGAGTGATATCATCAAAAGTTCCACTGCGCAGAGACGGATTTGTAATACGAGCAGTGAAGTAGTGAAATGGAAATTGAAAAATACTCAACAGTGTATGCGTATATCAATAATTCATAACTTTGAAGTTCCTGTCTCTAAAACCGACATCATACCCGCTCATACGATATTCTTGTGAACTGTCTAGCAAAAGCAGCTGGTAGTTGGGACATTTGCTACATTTCCTTAATTATCGCAGTGGCTTGATTATAGCAAACCACATTGTGATTATTTGTGGTGAAAAAATTCAGACCAAAATCACGTGCATTGTTTCTTGACAAATGCCATAACTATTTCATCAAATGGGATGAGAATATTGGTATTTTTACGGGTGGCGAAGCGACCACCGAAAATGCCAATTTTCGCATCTCACGAGACTTTCTTTTTATTATATACTAAAATCTATATATTTTTTTCCTCTGGTGTATCGATGGCATACAACAGATCTTATGAATTTTCTGTCCTCTCAAACAACCGATGTTCATGCCGACCAAAGATGCTCCCCCCCCCCCCCCCCCCCAACAAACATAATTGCAGCACGGTCTCTCGTGTGTCGACCTGGGCTTGCCCCGTCTCCCTGTTGGTTCTCGTTGCCCCCCTTTTGGTTCTCGTTGACCACCATGTTGGTTCTCGTTGCCCCCCCCCCTCCACTTGTTGGTTTCTAGTTGACCACCATATTGGTTCTCGTTGCCCCCTCTTGGTTCTCGTTGCGGTCGGACCCATTTGTGCAATTTCGAGTATTTCTTATTTATTTTATGCCTATTCTTCTTATTTCCTACTGTAATCTGTTCATCATAATGCATGATAATATATAAATCACTTCTCAAATATTTAACTTGCTTTTCTTGGGCGCATACACCTCGTGTAGTTCGGGTCAATTGCCCTATTACTGTGACCATGGTGACATGTATACGTGCGCCAATCTTCACTGCGTGTGACGTCATTTGTAATGTGATGATATAATTTGTTTTATATCATTACTGTTGTAAAGATATCGTTTCATTTAACTTATACTATTCACTATCTCATCGCCAAGTATATAATCAGTTGATAGATCTGGGAATAAAGGGTTTCTCGAACACATCACCCTTGACATATATTCAAGTAATTCGAATTAATTGATTATTTTAAATGATTCATGTACGGTCCTGGGAGTCGCAGCGTTACACTTTCATCGAAAGAACTTCACGTCAATATTCCTATGGCCATCATCGACATATTCCCAGTATCGTTAGAATCTGTTCTACGGTTTTATTTTTCTGGTCACCAAATGTAGCTTGGAAACGTTGGAGGTTCCAGACATTGGAGTTATAGAAACACGATTGCATCTTGGGATATTTTGCACTTTTAAGGAAGTCAAAATCAAATCCGAATTTTCATTGGCAGGTGGAAAATAGTGGAATAAAATACATCCAAACATAGTTTCTGTTAATATTCAGTCAAAAAAAAATTGAAATATTTGTTCTAGAGTGTATGATATCTCACTCGTGATCGAGTGCGGCGGTTCAAATAAACAACACGACCTACGACCCCTAATCCCCGGTTATTCGAAATTGGACGCAAGCTACAAAGTGCATAGATAAAGATGCTGAAGAACACTGCAGTTTGTGATATTTATCCGTAATTTCTGTAAATTGGGTAAAGGCGCTTGACAAAACGATTCATTTCTGATATAACATTTAGCGACGTTGATTAAAATCGTCACATTTTTCACAAGCAAATTCTGATAGGCGAGATACGCGTACGCCGCATGAAGTATTTTCTGGAATATGACGATTCAGCAAAGCACAATCAGTTTGAATCATTTCACCTGGGTGAGCCTATTTACGCGAGAATTCATTCTGTACACACGCGTTTTCCCCACAATATGACACCGATATATAGTGGAACATTCGTGTACCAGTGAGTGTTACAGCAATGTAACAATTTATGTTGGACCATCATGGTACCATTTGATGTTGCCGACGATGTAACATTATATATTGGTACATCATCGGCGACGGCTGTCGGTCCAAAATGTATACGGTTTGGATTGTTCCAATGTCGGTCCTACATTGGCTCTCGTTTGTTTGAGGGTAAGAATAGCCATCCTCGCTATATTGTACCATCATTGTGCCATTTTAAAATGGACAAATATTGTAACATTAAAAATTTAGGAAAATAAAAAGAACTCTTTGTTAATCGGAGGTAAAGAAGGTAGTCAGTTGGAGTTACGTGCGCGTCCGCTTTCAAATTGGGATTTTGGGGGGGGATGGAGTGAATTACGAGTTACGGCCCTTGAACCACGCTGTTTGGCTGACAGAAAAAAACACTCACCACATCTTGAGCTCAGTCAAACCGATTTATTTCATATTTTGGAAGTCCGATGTCGGTTCTGGGTATGCTGATTGAAAGACTTGAGCCATGCACTCGAGATATCAAGCTCAACAATCCAAAAGAGAGAACATCCCGATCTAGAAAGGCATTGAAACTCGGGAACAGAAAACGAACGCAATCGGCACAACAACAACATCAAGAACTTGCCTGTGCCGATTTTCCGAAATATTCCACCCGCTATGACAGGCAGGACCAGGTAAATAATTCCATCACTCAAAAATTTATAGCAGGGGGTCGGTTTAAGCGCAAGCGAACACCCAAATAATAAAAGAAAGGCTGTCACCCATTGTATTATTTGTACCCCCTCCCCTCCCGGCTCCCCCGCCCATGCACACACAACTCGTCCTAACGTCGAGCTTAGCAGCTTACCTGGGGATTCACACGTTTTCAGGGCAAGTCTGATGCTTGTAGGACATCACCCCCCCTCCCCCTATTATTCCCTACCTCTCCATATTCCTTCCTGGACATATTCCTCTCTGGACATATCCCCCCCCCCCTCCACCCCTTACTGTTTTCAGATATTAAAAAGATATATTTTATGTAATTTTGTTTCCTGAAAAAGTTCCCCAAAAATGACCAAAGTCGATTGGTCGAAAGCCCCGGCGGTCATCAAGATTGATATGAAAACCTTATACGGTCTGGACCCACTGAACCAATCGATGCGAGACTTGGCATACATGTTCAATGACCAATGCGAAGGCACAAAGCTTTTTATCAACTGTTTTAATATCAGGGTGAGAGATTTGTAGTTTGATAACAAGGATAATTATCAGTCATCAGTATACCGGTAACCCAGCTGACAAATCACAATAATAGTAATAAATGTCAGTAAGTTTTTGCTTCTAGAATTATCTGAGAATGAAACTGGAAAACACCATGAGAAATAGAAAATTGCCCAAGAACAAGAAAATATCCCTTGCCCCTTAAGGGCTTTGCATACCAGAGCAAAGTGAACTGAAAATTTTGATATAGTGATGTCATCATTGCTAAATATCTCCCAAATGGCTAACAGCATGTGGATGAAAATTTCGCACATGACAGTTTAGTTTGTATTGGTTATTTCAACGCAAGGAGAAGTGAAATTGATGCACATTTCACACAGACATAGCTCTTGCAACTTACCGTTTAGCAGTGTCAAGATGTAGAGTTACACTGTAGGCACAGGAAATTGGGAAATCTCGTGCAACTTCTCTTCAATGACACACAACACCAAACAACAGAGAAAAACGGGAGGGGGCATAAGGAAAGGCAGAAAATCGGAAAACTGCAGACAGGAAATGAGTACAAATTGAAAACTTGAAATGCCATTTTCTTGGGGACCTTTTTTTTTCGATTGTGTTGAATATTCACAAGGAAAATTTAACCCTTGGGTACGGATAACATTATGCATACAAGCAGACTACATGAGGTTGTTCAACTTGGGGGTTAATTTTAAAGGTTACCAGGTGACTGACTGTTACACCACTCCCCCACTTTACATAAGAATGGAGCACATGGTGCGTTGTTGTTGTTCACATCATGAACATTGGCCATCCATGCATCGCTTTCTACAACGTGAACAGTCATTCCAAAATGGTTTGGCATACAAAATGATGATGACGACGGGTAGTCCATCAAAACTACGATATCTGAGACGTTAAATTACAATACATAACCTTTAAAGCCCAAGTTGTTGAATAAAACATACATCGAGTTCTCGAAAACAAGAGGAAATGTACTGGAATTTATCTCCAAAGAAGAAGAGTGAAGTAGATAGGTAGAACCTCCATGTCCCTCATTTCCAAGATATTGAAGTGTACAAAAAAAAAATGGACCTTCTGTAAAGTGGGAGGGTGGGACCATTGTGAAAATTGATATATAATAAGAGACGGAAAGGTGTTGTGCAATCAACAATG
This sequence comes from Hanleya hanleyi, assembly GCA_036873755.1. Classification (NCBI taxonomy): domain Eukaryota; kingdom Metazoa; phylum Mollusca; class Polyplacophora; order Lepidopleurida; family Hanleyidae; genus Hanleya; species Hanleya hanleyi. Next base: position 7,351 of record JAVTVY010055877.1, on the reverse strand, counting down.
AAGATTGGGTTATATTTCAGATAGCTGATAAAAGTGTCAACCGGACTTGGGAACTGAGGACATGTAGGTTCACTTGCAGATCCATCGAAAGCATCGCGCCGATGGCTCATTCATGTTAAATGTGAGTGCTTCGCTATACAGAAAAAATAGTTCCATAATTCAACGCGATTTATCAGCTAACATATGATGCATTTTTAATTATGATTACTGATCAAGAAACATAAGGCAGGATATATCATCACTGATTATTGTTTGTAACAGTAAATCATATCTGAAATTCTGGCGTAGGTCTATACACAATGTACTTTGCCTGGAGAAGGCGGGACTTTTGGGAAGTTGGTGTGAAATTTCTCGTTGTCAGAGTAGAATATTTGAGCATGGAATCCACTGTTGTTCCGTTCACAGGAAGTATTTTAGCTAATATAAGTAACAATCTAGCCGTCTGTTTAGTTGTCAATACCCGTAAGGTCATAATTTTTATCTTATGTCATTTCTAATTTTGTAAACAACGCAGTCATTTGTAACGTGCACCATGAACGTCCCATAATGCCAAGCGGAAAGTTAAAGAGCAAGCCACCATGGCAGCCAAAACTGCTCATTTCCTGTCTGCAGTTTTCCGATTTTCTGCCTTTCCTTATGCCCCCTCCCATTTTTCTCTGTTGTTTGGTGTTGTGTGTCATTGAAGAGAAGTTGCACGAGATTTCCAAATTTCCTGTGCCTACAGTGTAACTCTACATCTTGACACTGCTAAACGGTAAGTTGCAAGAGCTATGTCTGTGTGAAATGTGCATCAATTTCACTTCTCCTTGCGTTGAAATAACCAATACAAACTAAACTGTCATGTGCGAAATTTTCATCCACATGCTGTTAGCCATTTAGGAGATATTTAGCAATGATGACATCACTATATCAAAATTTTCAGTTCACTTTGCTCTGGTATGCAAAGCCCTTAATGTAGGTCCATCTATAGTCCAATCTTGAACGTAGATCGACTGGGACTACATATGGGCCCGTCTAATGGCGGGGGATTTAGAATATCTGACCACCCACCTGACACCCGAAAGAACCTACAGTTGGCATGGATAATTCCCCTTTGAATCCTATAACTAGATATAGATTTTTTTTTGGCGGGGGCACCTGGCTCAGACCTGATCGTCCATGAAGTACACCCAACCCTCTTCCTAAAAGAAGTTAGCTGAACCATGCCTATAGTAATGACATGGATGTAGGGAGATCTTCTTGGTTGGTGACTTCACTGCAGGACAAAACCATGCTGATGATGCTATTTTACTAATCATATAAAAAGTTTACACTTTGATACATATAGGTAGGATAGATTCGCACCAGCGTCACTTCCGGTGCATCGATGCACGACTCCCGGCGTACATTTGTGATTCGTTATCTTCCGCTCCAGCCTATGTCTACAGCATAGGGCAGATTTTTAGCTATTGATGGTGTAAATATTGTAAATATGCATCAAATATGTATTCCAAGAAATGTATTATGACCATTATGATTTAATACATTGATGATACCTTCTGCAACTGCAAGTCAAAAATAGTCCATTCATGTACCACTGATTAAAAATGAAGCCATAAGAATAGAGGACTAATGTGAACCACAAATTTATGCGGGAGTCGCGCATCAGTGTACCTGTTGGCGTGAATCCTTTGTCCAAGCAGGCCTACAGAGACTAACAATTATAGGTTTCAGTACCGGTATATGTATTAAGTTCATGAAAGGCATGAAAGGGGAGCAGGGACTTTTATATCTTTAGCCAAATGTAGAATGTGGATTTATGTTCCTAGATTGCCATATATATATATTTCCTGTATTCAAATTTTATGGAATTTAGTTACATATCAGTTCAGTTATATCATACCATTTCAGGCCTCAATTTAACGAGTGCTGATGGTAACCTCTCAACATGTTACCATGAATTCTACACTGGTAACCTGTGGGAACCTATTGCATAATTATTAACCTAATCTGAAAATAGGTTACCACTATTTTTCATACAGCAACCTCCAGGCAAACTGAAAACAGGTTACCACCTTAAATTGAGGCCTGCCATATATTTCCTGTATTCAAATTTTATGGAATTTAGTTACATATCAGTTCAGTTATATCATACCATTTATATCTGAAATTTAGTGCTTCAACATTGTTGATCAGCAATAGTCATGATAGTATGAAATGATTGCTATTTTGATTGAAAAGGCATTTAATTCAATCATTCTATTACTGGAAATTTCTTGCTTGAACAGTGTTGAGCAATATTATGAGATGATTGCTATTCTGACTGAAAAAGAGAGATTTTTCTTTATTTTAAAATCTGGTACTATTTCAAAGGAAAGAAATACATGTACTTATTACCAGTTTCCCAATTTATCTAAAATATTTCTGTTTACTTTCAGAATTGAATTGTACTTCTATGCTGACCAAATGGAGAATATGCATGGGCACTGCACTACTGAGATGTGTGATGCATCTAAAGAGGATGAGTTAACAAATATGTTAACATGGTATAAGGCATGATAAATAATATTCCCCCCAAAAAAACAGTGTAAAACTCATATGGTAACATCGTCTGCATTCTCGCTCCACCAGAGATATGCTACCACTATGCCTCTGGTGGATAATGAAAGCCAGTGTAGTATGTGTTGGTCATCAGAGTTAGTTGTGTATTATAAACAGCCACATATGCTTGTCAGCAAGAGGCGCTAAAATTGAGACTAATGACGAGTGTATCAGAACATTACTTTGAATTCGATCTATTTCAAATTTGTTTATATAGTTGTGTAAACATAACCCATTTCAATCAGCAAATGTCTACATGTACATTTTGAAGAGACCTGATAGATTATGGATTTGGAGATTTTTATGTGTGCAACAGAAGAAAATAGCAAACAATATATAGTGATATCATGCCCTTCTGGTGTGAGCCATCAAATTAGAAGAAAAGCAAACAACTGAACTTCTCGTATAATCTCCTAGCGTATATTAGGCAAGATAGACATCTGTCCCGAGAATGGAGAATCCAAATCAGGGGTTACCTCCCCTGTATGCCCATACAGTAGACCGGTTATGCCAGCATTCGTTTCGCTGCCTGTTCATTCTCCAGGTCAGGGGTGTTTATTGGGACACGATACATTCTGAAATGTGTAGAATGAGTCTATATCCAGACAGAATTTTTAATCAACGATGCTGGTCATGACCTGTCTTCTGTGTGGATATACAGGGGAGGCAACCAGTCTATATCCAAATACATAAGCATAATGTCACAAATATCACGAATGAGTTCCTGTAATGACTGTCATGACCTGTCACCCAGGATAATGCAATCTGGTCAGGTGCATAATGTTGGAAATATTCTGACAGATGATCCACAGTCACTGAGAACAAGAAATAAAATAAGGCATGTCTGGACAATGTCACAAGCAAATTTGTAGTTATGCCATGAACTGGCAATATGTAGATCTGATTACACCTTCACCAGAGTAGGGCCATTGTTATATAAGATCTGTGTTTGATGTAACCATCCTACCAAAAATATTTAGCAATTTTTGGGTAGCCTCATTTTTTTTATTATTTGAAATATAAAGGATTCCAGTAGTGATCTGTTCAAAATTTTCAAAAATTAATGTTATGACTTTTTGAGTTATAAATAAGTAGATACCAATAAATCTACATATGCATAACCTACATGTATAACCAATTTCAAATCTTGTTTTATAAATGTTTTGTCAAATTCACATTTGATAATGATAAATTATAAAATAAAATAAAAATGCCTTCCAACCTACCTACTCACCAATATCCATGAAACCTGGTGACATTTTATCCTTCTTTCTATCCCATGATGCATTATGTATCCATGCCAACTGAATTACAGTTTCCACCTGTGTAGTCCAAAGATGGTGGATTTATACTTCTGATTCCCACAATGCAGTGCAGTGATGACATCAGGTTCAATGTCTATTATTGAACCTTAGTTACAACTATTATTATGGATGGCCTAAAGTTAATCTGCCATGGCAATTGTCCAGTAGGCCTACTTACTACATGTTTATATTTGCAGGAAAGTAATAATTTGTGAATATATTATTTGGATCTCACATAAAATTGAGTAGTAAACAGTCTCGACCAGGACTGAAATTCTGAACATTTCATGCCTTTAACCTAGAAAGAGATACTGTTGCCTTAAACATGATAAAATAAATATCATTGTCTTGCAGGTTCAGTGCATTCTCAGGTTGAAGACACTTGTGAGCTTCATAGTGGGTATTCTGATAGTGTTAACCATTATGCCTGTGAGTAGAACTTGTACATGGACTGCAAAAATAAATGAAATTTAAATTTATCGTTCTCAAAACTGCTGAACTAAGAAGATTTATCTGGCTGTTCCCTCATATTTTTCTGTGCAAGAAGAAACAAGGAAACCTTTCCTGAAAATCCATCAGCAATCTCAATTCCAGATCCTCATCAGTCAGGGGAGAATAGCAAGAATCTATTTTCATGGTGGATTTCATCATTGAGACAAGTGTAATCTATCATCTAAATGTAGTTTAAATCTGTATTAGACCATCAGTTTGTCAAAAAAGTTATTCTTTAAGACTGATGAGATCTTTAACTCTACCAGTCTATGATCATTTAATCTTTCAGAATATATGAGGTTGATGACCAGGAGATGAAAGCGTGACCATGCAGGCTGTATGGTGCTTGAGTAACACTAAAATAATCTTCTCACTCGTGTTTCTATGTAAAAAAAAAAAGGAAATAAATCTGAATGCTAAATGTTACTTTTCTCTGTACATGTTTTGCAGCCATTGTAAGTCGACCTCAGTGAGTTCTCTTCATATTTGAGTCTGTACCGCCTACAATGCCCATGTAAGTAACAGCCTCTTCATTTCACTGCACTGCAACGGTCTAGTGGTTAGAGCATCCTCCTCACAAGTGGGAGGTCCTATGATCAATCTCTGGTCGAGTCATATTAAATTGGCTTCAATATGCGCCAGCAAAACATTAATTTTGTAATGAAACAATTAGCTTTCCCAAAATAGAGCACTGGCTTGTTTAGGAATACAGCAACTGTTGAACTTTTGACCTCAGAATCAACAGGAGCTCGGAATATCCGAAAGACAGAATGCATATTCTAGAACCGGAGAGATCACATCTCAAAATGAATATGTTTGCTATGACGGTATACATGAAGTTTGGTCACATTCCACAGCCCTGAATTGAAATATACTGCTGATAAACATTCTCATTTTCCTGATCTTCAAGCCGAGTGATTACTTGACTGTTGACCTTTTGACCTGTCACAGTGCCTAGACAATGCAGATCATATCTACTGCTTCATCTGTTTGTTTCAGATTTGCCTATGACCTGTCACAGTACTCAGCCAATGCAGATCATATCTACTGGTTCATCTCTTTGGAGAATGTTTCATCTGTTTCATCTGTTAGTTTCAGATTTCTTTTTGACCTGTCACAGATCCAAGATATTGCAGATCATATCTAATGTTACATCTCTTTGATTTCAGATTTCTCTATGGACTGTCACAGAACCCAGACAAAGCAGATCATATCTACTGTTTCGTCTCTCTGGTTTCAGATTTCTCTGTGGCTGGTTATAGTACCCAGACATTGCAGACCGTATGTACTGTTTCTTCTGTTGGTTTCAGATTTCTTTTTGACCTGTCACAGATCCAAGATATTGCAGATCTCATCTAATGTTACATCTCTTTGATTTCAGATTTCTCTATGACCTGTCACAGTACTCAGCCAATGCAGATCATATCTACTGTTTCATCTCTTTGGAGAATGTTTCATCTGTTAGTTTCAGATTTCTTTTTGACCTGTCACAGATTCAAGATATTGCAGATCATATCTAATGTTACATCTATTTCATTTCAGATTTCCCTAGGACCTGTCACAGTACCCAGACTATGCAGATGATATCTACTGTTTCATCTCTTTGGTTTCAGATTTCTCTGTGACTGGTTATAGCACCCAGACATTGCAGACTGTATGTACTGTTTCTTCTGTTGGTTTCAGATTTCTTTTTGACCTGTCACAGATCCAAGATATTGCAGATCATATCTAATGTTACATCTCTTTGATTTCAGATTTCTCTATAGACTGTCACAGAAGCCAGACAAAGCAGATCATATCTACTGTTTCGTCTCTCTGGTTTCAGATTTCTCTTGTGACTGGTTATAGTACCCAGACATTGCAGACCGTATGTACTGTTCTTCTGTTGGTTTCAGATTTTTTGACCTGTCACAGATCCAAGATATTGCAGATCATATCTAATGTTACATCTCTTTGATTTCAGATTTCTCCATGACCTGTCACAGTACTCAGCCAATGCAGATCATATCTACTGTTTCATCTCTTTGGAGAATGTTTCATCTGTTAGTTTCAGATTTCTTTTTGACCGGTCACAGATCCAAGATATTGCAGATCATATCTAATGTTACATCTCTTTGATTTCAGATTTCCCTAGGACCTGTCACAGTACCCAGACTATGCAGATGATATCTACTGTTTCATCTCTTTGGTTTCAGATTTCTCTGTGACTAGTTATAGTACCCAGACATTGCAGACCGTATGTACTGTTTCTTCTGTTGGTTTCAGATTTCTTTTTGACCTGTCACAGATCCAAGATATTCCAGATCATATCTAATGTTACATCTCTTTGATTTCAGATTTCTCTATGGACTGTCACAGAACCCAGACAAAGCAGATCATATCTACTGTTTCGTCTCTCTGGTTTCAGATTTCTCTTTGACCTGTCACATATCCCAAACAATCACAGATCCCATTGTATCTACTTTTTCTTCTGTTTGGTTTCAGATTTCTGTATGTCCTGTCACATATCACAGACTATGCAGATCGTTTATCTACTGTTTCATCTGTTTGGCTTCAGCAGATCATTTATCTACTGTTTCTTCTGTTGGGCTTCAGATTTCTCCATGGTCAGTCACAGATCCCAGACTATGCAGATCATATCTACTGTTTGGTTTCAGATTTCTCTTTGACCTGTCACAGGCCCCAGAATATGCAGATCGTATATCTGCTGTTCATCTGTTTTGTTGCAGATTTCTCTATGATGTGTCATAGATTCTATCTAGATTATGCCGATCGAATCTAATTTTTCATCGTTTTTTTCAGATTTCTCTACGACCTGTCACAGATCTCAGACAATACAGATCATGTTTTATCAAGCAGTCTTGTCTGCTCTTGCCTTCTTCAAGACAACCTGTGCTACTTTTGCATTTCTGACACTTTCTTCGCTCAGGTAATGATCACAGAGGCCAGGCTAGGGGGTTTGGATTAGAAATGCT
>JAVTVY010055876.1:0-31027 GCA_036873755.1 Hanleya hanleyi | reverse complement strand
GAGGCCAACCAGCCGTCGCTGGTTCCGGCGTGAGCGCTCGTGGTCCGTAGCCCGAGCATCAAGGATGGCTGCAATAGTCCAGTAGTGGTGAGTGATGGCACACCTCTCCATCGAGTGCACTCTGTCGAGGACCGCTTCTGTGAACTCGTTCAGGATCTGGCGTCGCCCCTCGTTGTCGTCGCCATCTGCAAACATGGACCGGACCACTGCTCGGTAAGCCGTGAGTGAATTAACCACGGTGGCATGCTGTAAAATGCGAGTCGCATATGGCTTGATCTCCGTCATGGCTCTGCAACCGTAGAAATGAAGGTGTGTGATCCAGAGGGACGTGTTTTATAGACCATGTCACACATGCGCGCCTAGATGTAGCTCTACGGGTGTAGTCCGTGATACGTACTATTCTGATGGGTTAGTACAAAAAAGAGAGCAACAACAACACAGATTACAGATCAATCCTTTTATTATGCGGGAATCGGGCGTAACCTGTGAACATGATAGAAATGCATGTACTGACCTGTCTGTGGGGTTTTTCCACAATGTCGTTCACCTTCGTGTCTTTTCGGGTACGTCCGTGTCTTTTCGGTAAAGTCCGTGTCTTTTCGGTAAAGTCCGTGTTTTTTCGGTAACGTCCTTGTCTTTTCGGTAACGTCCGTATCTTTTCGGGTATATATGAGGGTCTTGAGGGGGGCGACTGTATGTGACGTGTTGTATGTGTTTTTCTCGGCGACGTCCGTGTCTATCATCCTGCATTGGGGTATGTATGAGGGTATTCATGCGCGCGCGCGCTGCGGATTCACCCAAGCACTTCCGGATAACCCGCGCGCGCTGCGGTATCAGATCACCCCCACGCGCGCGCGCTGCGGCCGGGGCCGGCCGGGCCGGGACGGGAAAAATTGGAACTCTTCTGGGAGGTGAAACCCGGAGGTGACGTCACAACCCACGTGACCTGCGCAGCAGAATGGAAACGACACCCTAGTCTAGCCCCCTCACATAGGCTTCACATGGATACCTCACTCGATCCCATCGGCCCAGTAGTGGCCCACCTAGACCCCAATTTCCATACCCTTTGTCCACTGCGCATGCGCAGAGTGACGATATTTCAACCCCGCACTCACCCCATCAGATGCCCCCTCACATAGGCTTCACATTGATACCTCACTCGATCCCATCGGCCCACTAGTGGCTCCCTAGATCCCAAAACGTCTATTTCCATACACTTTGTCTATTGCGCATGCGCAGAATGACGATATTCCTACCCCACATCCATCCCATCGGTTGCCCCCTCACATAGGCTTCACATTGATACCTCACTCGACCCCATCGGACCATTAGTGGCCCACCTAGATCCCAAAGCGTCCACCCCGTATGGACCTATACACCCATATTAAACCATGCAGTATAGGCCTATGGGCCTACCCAGGCCTCGGTGACTTTTTCCAAAAATTTCACCGTTTCGCTCCGGGACCCTTCCCATCGTGTTCTATATGACGAGACGTGAAAAACAAATCCAAGCAACCCATATCACAATGAACGTGTGTGAATTTCCCAGGTTGAACCTATACCCCCATATAGCCAGCCTATAGGCCTATATACAGACCTCGGTGACTTTTCCCAAAAATTTCACCGCTTCGCTCCGGGAACCTTCCCATTGTCATTTTCTTGGCGAGACGAGAAAAACGCGACCCCACAAGCCATAGTAAAGCCCACGAAAAAAAAAATGACCATCCCCATACCCCATACAGGCATTTTCCCTTATATTGTATAATACAGACCCCTATTGTAGGGGTAAAGTCCGTATTCCGCTTTTTATAGTTTCGGGAAAAAATCCTAATTTTACACGCACCCACCCCATTGACTTGATAGGCAGGTCCCAATAAGCCCGGGGACCGATATTAGCCCTTTTGACTAGGGTTGATAGGTGTTTTCCCCTATTTTAGGGGTAAAGTCCGTGTTCCGCTTTTTTTCCGGAGAAATTTTACATGCACCCACCCATGACTGGATGCCCCTTCACGAATGCTTCACTTTGATACCTCACTCGACCCAATCGGACCATGCAGCGTATTTGAAGTCTGGGGACTACTTTTTCTCCGCGGAAGCTTTTTCCCGCGACCGCATCACCACCAGACCGCATCACCGCGGAAGAATACACACGCAGCTGGTGGCGCCCCCTGGCGCCACAGACGCCACAGAGGTGAAAGGCGATGTGGCGTCCCCTATACCTTTAACTCCCTCTGTACCGGCATTTTTAACAGTTCCAAGCTGGTATAAACACTGTCATAGACATTGATGAAGCGACTATATACTTATCATCGCCTACATAGTTTCAAAGATTATACTTCAAGCTTTCGAACAAGATATAATATAATGAGAAGTCTTTATTTTTGTATGCCAATGACAGGCAATCATTGAATTATATTTCTATCGGTACAATTGTACCGATACGGTACCGAGAGGGTTAACCTGGAAACAGCGCCCCCTGGTGGATGCAAGAGTTATCTCCCCCGGCAAAATAAGGCCGTATCTGCGGTGTATATACTACTTATGCATCATTAAAGAATTTGCATAAATCAAAGATGGCCGCCAAGGTTTCCACCCAATCAGGCAAACTGGTTCGGTCATTCCTTTGAAGTTTCTTGATGTATCGATGATCTCTACCAACTTTCACACTGAACAGCAAAATGGTATCCGAGATACACAAGATTAACGGTTTCGCATAAATTAAAGATGGCCGTCATATGGATGTGTACTGCATGTTTGGTGTGCCTAGAGTAAGTCGTTCTAAAGATATCTTAGTAACGACAAAGCTGTGACGGTTTCGCAAACTTTTCACCCAATCGGGTCCATTTTCAAAAGGGTTCTGGGTCACAAGTATATACATGTGCACTGCAATTTTGGTGTGCCTAGAGTATGTCGTTCTAAAGATATCCTGGTAACGAGAAAGCTGTGACGGACAGATGTCCAGACGGACGGACGGACGGGCGGACAGGCGGACATACATGACGACGACAATACCCTTCGGCCATATTTTGGCCGAGGGGTAATAATTTCCAACTGAGCCATTATATTCGCTTTAGGTATATCCTACTATGGAGGGGTTTAAAGTGATCGTAAACCCTCAAGTGAAGTTTCCATCAAATAAAAGAACCTTGCAAATAGTGTCGGAAAATATTTATTGGAAATTTTCACGATTTTATTACACAGAGTAAACTGCAAATAAAGCATGGTATTCTATGGTGGTCTGTTGCAGTCATATTTAGGTCCAGTGATGTCACACTGCCTTAATACATATATTTCAAACTGTGTATGCACTTTCCAATGCTTGATTCAAGCTTAAGGTGTGTATACTTTGAGTTTCGACACAGACTCACTGTTCCAATGTGCATGTTTCATCAAAATCTGTGAGATGGTAAATCATAAGTGTTAAGTCAATTTGAATTTTGCGTTTAATTTCCATGATTTTGGTGAAACATGCACATTGGAACAGTGAGTCTGTGTCGAAACTCAAAGTATATACAGCCTAAGCTTGAATCAAGCATTGAAAAGTGCTTACACAGTTTGAAATATGTGTATTACGGCAGTGTGACGTCACTGGACCTGAATATGATTGCAACAGACCACCATAGAATACCATGCTTTATTTGTAGTTTACTCTGTGTAATAAAATCGTAAAAAAAAAATACAATAAATACTTTCCGACACTGATGAATAAAGCTCCTCTAAACTGCATGTATGTGCATTGTCACTTTACATGAGGATGGAGAAAGTAATTCTTTGAAAGCTTGTAAATACGGGCAGAATAGACTTCTAAAAAATTGTATCCTTCGTCATCTATATTCGCATTGGCGTAAGAATAAAATCATGCTAAAGAATTAGGACATTTTCCTACGAAGTAGGCTACAGATCGCAAATTGTCCGGTAATGAGTGAGTGAGTCAGTCCATCCGAATCCTTTCGTCGGCAAAATAAGGAGAACCGTTGACATTAGAACCTTGATTTTTGGCATGAACGTGCATTAGGGCATTGTTACCAGCAAGTTCTGAGTTGACCGCATTCTGATTAAAATTTGATCTATAATTATTTTTTTTATTATTTATTGATGGCTCGGCGAGTACACTGTCATGTCCATTGGGAACCATTGGCTGTATGTTTCACTGTATACATTGTATATAACACAATGTACAAAACGTAATGGGATAATGAAATAGGAAATGATAATTTTCCATCATTTGTTAGTGCATTTATCTTCACTGCTATTACCAACATTACCATTACATTCTTAATACACAGAAGTAAGTATATCGTTATAGATAGTATGTAAACTGTGGCCTTTAGCGTGTATCCTATTTCACATCCAAACATGTCGTCACCGACCAAATCAGGCTTCAAATTTAGGTCATATTGCCACCGCTGGTGAAATATCCTACATCAACCAATTAAGTCAGACTGTGCAATAACCCAGCAGAACAAAGATAGATGTGGTATCCTTCAGATTAGCCTGTGAGCGACAATGATAAAAGTTTACTGAGGTGAAACAAAGCCATCCTGCAAGCCACCCAAGGAATTTACCAGCTTGTGTTGGGAAATTTTGTTGGTATCATGTAAGTTGTTTAGTAGTTTACTCATTCAAATCTCCATACCATATTTTCTGTTATTCAACAGACAAATTTCTTTACTGGTTTTAATTGTTTAAGTTTTACTGGGTTTCAACTGCTACAGATAGAAACATAGTACTGATACTGTAGAAAAGGGTAGTGTGAATTTAATTATTCCATGTTGAGTACAATTTGTTCACATGAATGGTGGAATGTCTGGATTCTCAAATGAAAGTGTGTTATACATGTACATATCTCGAGCATGTCAGGTTTGAGAAACAAACATGGTTGCAATTAATATATAATCAAAGAAATTTCGTGATAATTATTGAATCTAAGTAGGCCCCTACCTAACAAAATTAGCTTACTGAAAAAGACCTCCCTGGCGTAATTTTCTACTTTTGAAAGAGAATGGTATTTCCTGAGTTAAGAATTTCCTGTATAAAGATAGGTTGTTCAGGGAGGCTTTGTTTTTGCCGCTGATGTGTGCATCAAGTGTATGGAAACATGATATATGTACCCAGAGCCCATAATCTACAGCTGTATAAAACTCAACATCTGGCATTGACGGCATGTTTAAAGGGTCTTAATTTATTTTCTTTGGGTAAATTTAACTAGATAAAGTAACTTTGATCATGATGTGAAAATATGAGTACGCACTTCTCGTTTTTTTTTGTTCTTCTTGAATATTGACTATATATCACACTGGGATATAATTTAAACAAAAACATTATATGTGTAATTATGTCTAAATTTTTTTTGTCATTTCAAATCTTGATCCATTTTGATTCCTTGATTAAGGGTTACAGAATCACTGCCAGGGAGTGTGCTGGTGTGTCACAGATTCACATCAGCGCAGTAACTAGTAAACTATTCATTCAATTGTATCACTTTTAATCTTCAACAAAATATTCAGTACTGTTTTAATCTTCATCCGAATCCTTTCGTCGGCAAAATAAGGAGAACCGTTGACATTAGAACCTTGATTTTTGGCATGAATGTGCATTATGGCATTGTTACCAGCAAGTTCTGAGCTGACCGAATTCTGATGAACATTTGATTTATAATTATTTTTTTTATTATTTATTGATAGCTCAGCGAGTGCACTGTCATGTATGTTGTATGTTTCACTGTATATATAACACAGTACAAAACCTGGTGGGATATGCCATCCGTAATTATTTTGAGAGCTAGAGGTCACAGCAGTGTAGCTGGGTCACCCCCAATAGGCCTATAAACAGATCAGAACTAACAGTCTGATAGGCTTGGGATTCGAGAATGCAGTTAATATTGTTCTTAGAGGTCAGAGCAGGGGAGACAAAAATAAACAGATCTGTCTGGGAGTTAAAAAAAAATATCACAACGGATGGTACCGGTATTACATTAAACCATCGACAGTGCAGATTCTATGAGTTCACATGTTGACGTCTTTATTAATTTATTACCGTTCCAGGGAACATTTGAACAGCTGCCGTTAACTTGAGACGCACACTTTTGCTATATACACACATGTTTTGATTACTAGTAGCTGCTACATTATGGGAAACGAAATTAAACAGATATGTTTTACAGTATTAAGAGGCTGTATTAAGATGCTAAGTACAATCCTTAAATTCTACATTCATCAGATTGCCGATACCCAAAATGTGTTGTCTCATATATCTAGATAACAACAAGATGCTATTTATTCGTCTTTGTACCGGTCATGCTCAGGAGAATGACATAGAATCATTATTATCTTGTGCCGAGAAGGTGTTGTTCTTGAGTTGAATTACCGTAAACTACATAAATGCTACCTTTCTACTATAGGACTATATATAAGAATTTGTTGTATTGTTGGGAAATAATGCGATTCAAACAGTTGTTTTGGTCCTGGACAAGGGCACTGAAAACCATTAAAGAGATGTAAAGCCTGAAATCTACTGAACTTTTTATTATTCACTCTGTTTCCTTTAGTTAAAAAATTGTAAAATTAAATCGGCGATCGTTATTAATTTTTGGAATGAAGGCGCATTAGGAGACTGTTACCAACAAGTTCTTGGCTGACCTACACGTACTTTTGATGAAAATTTCTGGTGATTTTTGATGAAAATCACTGGTGATTCTGACTGGGCAGTGCCCATCTTAATATAGGCAGGATTTCAACTGGAGGTGGGGATTTCCAAGAGTTCAGTTCGCGTCGGAGTCCTAATACTCATCCTACTTCGTCGGTCCTGTGACGTTAGTCACACTGCTCATGTATTATTAATATCAGTATTTAATTAAGAATACATTGTATTATTAATATCAGCATTTAATTAAGAAGAGATTATCATACCGAAACTTCCTGCTTTGATACCACTGATGTCTGACCTGATCGGGGAAGAGGTACGGTACTTGCTGCTCGCAAATCTAACACACTAACTGGTGCTGCACGTACGGTCCGAACTGAAAATAAGCAGACATGACAAATCGTAATGTTATTTCGGAAAAAACAAAAACAACCATAGACGTTATTGTTGGTGTATTCCGACGAAGTAGGCTACAGATCGCAAATTGTCCGGTAATGAGTCAGTCAGTCAGTCAGTCCATCCGAATCATTTCGTCGGCAAAATAAGGAGAACCGTTGACATTAGAATCTTGATTTTTGGCATGAACGTGCATTAGGGCATTGTTACCAGCAAGTTCTGAGCTGACCGACTTCTGATGATAATTTGATTTATAATTATTGTTTTATATTATTTATTGATGGCTCAGCGAGTGCACTGTCATGCCCATTGGGAACCCTTGGTTGTATGTTTCACTGTATATATAACACAGTTACACTGCTATTACCAACTTGCCATCCTCAATACACACAATTCAGTATATTGTTATAGATATATGTAAACTGTGGCCTTTAACGTGTATCCTATTTCACATCCAAACATTTCATCACAGACCACATCAGGCTTCAAATTCAGGTCAAATTGCCCACTGGTGGTGAAATATCCTAAATCAACCAATTAAGTCAGCCTGGTGCAATAACCCAGCAGAACAAAGAAAGATGTGGTATCATCCTTCAGATTAGTCTGTGTGAGCAACAATGATAAAAGTTTATTGAGGGTGAAACAAAGCCATCCTGCAAGTCACCCAAGGAATTTATCAGCTTGTGTTGGGACATTTTGTTGGTATCATGTAAGCTGTTTAGTAGTTAACACAATGCTATTCTATGGATAACAACTTCTTCATTGCTGTGGAGCTGACGTTTCGTTGGAGATACTTCCAACGTTTTCAAAGCTAATCGAGTAGATGTTTAGTAGTTTACTCATTCAAATCTCCATACCATATTTTCTGTTATTCAACAGACAAATTTCTTTACTGGTTTTAATTGTTTAAGTTTTACGGGGTTTCAACTGCTACAGATAGTAACACAGTACTGATACTGTGAAAATGGGTATCAAAACTAGCTGGTGAACTATCTGGTAGTTTGAATTTAATTATTCCATGTTGAGTACAATTTGTTCACATGAATGGTGGAATGTCTGGACTCTCAAATGAAAGTGTGTTATACATGTACATATCTCAAGCATGTCAGATTTGAGAAACAAGCATGGTTGCAATTAAGATATAATCAAAGAAATGTCGTGACAATTATTGAATCTAAGTAGGCCCCTACATAACAAAATTAGCTTAATAAAAAAGGCCTTCCTGGCGCGAATTGTTTTCTTTTGAGAGAGAATGGTATTTTCTGAGTTACATGTACCTGTACAAAGATAGGTTGTTCAAGGAGGCTTTGTTTTTGTTGTTGCGTGCATCAAGTGTATGAAAACATGATAGATGCACCCAGAGCCCTGATCTACAGCTGTATATAACTCAACATCTGGCATTGACGGCATGTTTAAAGGGTCTTAATTTATTTTCTTTGGGTAGAATTTAACTAGATAACGTATCTTTGATCATGATGTGAAAATATGAGCACATACTTCGAGTTTATTAATTTTTTTTGTACCTCTTGAATATTGACTATATATCACACTGGGATATAATTTAAACAAAAACATTACATGTGCAAACAAAATCTGTCTAAATTTTTCTTGTCATCCAGGTGAATAGTCAAGGTCACTGATCCCAGAATCAAGGTCAAAGGTCAGTGTGACCCAAAAATTAGGAAATCATTAAAAATTACTAATTTTTTGTGAGTAGATTCAATAGCGGGAAATCAAGTGAGGCATACCAAAAGTTAGGTCAAGGTCAAAGGTCACTGTGACCGCAAAATCAAGGAATTATTAAAAATAACATTTTCTTTGTTATCGAAAAATTCGAAAAAAATCGAAGTATCTGACCGAAAAATCGGTCAAAAAATAGCTTTCATAAAAATGACGACACTTTGACGCCATAAATCTTGCATTTTTTTTCATATAGCCCCATAAAATATTCTAGCAATGCGATCGATGAAATTTAACATTTTACCCACCTTAATTAGGATTCGTCCCTATGTTTATTTCTCATTGAGATAATATACCCAGCTTAATTCGAGCACGTCCCCATCTTTCTTTCTCTATGAGATAATATAGCCACCTTAATTGAAGCACCTCCCCATCTTTATTTATCTATGAGATAATATGCCCAACTGAATTGGAGCATCTCTCCATCTTTCTTTCTCTATGAGATAATACACCCACCTTGACTGGAGCACGTCTCCATCTTTCTTTCTCTATGAGATAATACACCCATGCACCTTGACTGGAGCACGTCTCCATCTTTCTTTCTCTATGAGATAATACACCCACCTTGACTGGAGCACGTCGCCATCTTTCTTTCTCTATGAGATAATACACCCACCTTGACTGGAGCACGTCGCCATCTTTCTTTCTCTATGAGATAATACACCCACCTTGACTGGAGCACGTCTCCATCTTTCTTACTCTATGAAATAATACACTCACCTTGACTGGAGCACGTCGCCATCTTTCTTTCTCTATGAGATAATACACCCACCTTGACTGGAGCATCTCTCCATCTTACTTTCTCTATGAGATAATACACCCACCTTGACTGGAGCACGTCTCCATCTTTCTTACTCTATGAGAAAACATACCCACCATAACTGGAGCACGTCCTCATCTTTCTTTCTCTATGAGATAATATACCCACCTTAATTTGAGCACGTCCCATCTTTCTTTCCCTATGAGATAATACACCCGCCTTAATTGGAGCATCTCTCCATCGTTCTTTCTCTACGAGATAATACACCCACCTTGACTGGAGCACGTCCCCATCTTTATTTATCTAGGAGATAATATACCCAACTGAATTGGAGCATCTCTCCATCGTTCTTTCTCTATTAGATAATACACCCACCTTGACTGGAGCACGTCCCCATCTTTCTTTCTCTGTGAGATAATAAAATATCTCATTCCAATCCAGGTTTTCTGTTCTGTCAGTCCTTCATAGTGTGATTGTGTACGAATTTGTATGTGGAAATATATCACCAACTTTGATTTTGGTGTCCCGAGTAATTGAACCTTGCGAAAATCTCAGTCAATATCCGTCGCTGCTTGGGCCATAAAATCGTTAAAAAAGTTCAACATCGTTAAAATGAGCTAAATGTGCACTATTCTAGTTTATAGATAATTCTGCCACACTATAGTCTTTAATCTTTAACCTTTATCTATCTAACATGTGAATGTGTTCACAAAATATATCTATATCTTTCCAATATGGGCAGGTGCAAGGGAAAGGTAAATTAACGCTTCGTGTGCCACGTGTTATCAGAACGCAAATCACAGATGATATTGACGCATGTATTAAATAAGGTGTGAAACAATTAGCGCTCAGTATTTGTTCTTTGTTCTTGCATGTTCCTGTATTTATTCATACGCAAATGGTCATCTACAATTTATAAAGATTAGGCTACTTTACATACCGGGTCAATCTAGGTAAACCAAGATGGTAAATCAGGGGAATATTCTGTGATATTATATCTGAGTTTACTGAGATTGATACCGGGTATCTAATGACGTTTCTCAGTTGATTGTATGTGATTGTTTTTACGCTCATTTAATCCGCGAACCATGGACTTACGTTCCATATTCTCCCACTCTACACGGTCTCGGATAATGTAGGACATTAGTACCTCGTAACGCACTGATGGGAATCCATATTTGCATCCATCTTGAAAGCACAGCATCACGCGAAAACTCCGAACAGCGCATATCAGCTATATGACTTCCGTTACGATGGAGATCAGCTCGAGAAGAAAACCCAGAGAATCACCTCGAATTAAAAGACATCCTCCGCGGGTAGAATTAAGGGAATATCCATTTCATTTGGATATATATTTCACCTCCTGATAAGGGAGCAATACAACGAGGACTATGTGAGCGGAAACACATCCTATAGCATGTGATGTGCCTCACGTGCGTCGGATCACCGTTCACAGTTGAGAGCTGTAAAATCCTTACACCATTAATGCGCGAGGTATTATGACTTCGACGGAATAGGCCGATCAGTCGCGAATGATATTCTCCTTGTTCCTCGCTGATTCATACGACAGTAGTAATGCGCTTCTTGGTCAATTTATCTGTGTCGTCCTAGCGGTCAAGAGATGCATATACCCGTAATCCGACGTCCATATTTGCGGGGGGACAAGGAGAGTGAGGGACGTAGGTCCCTCCCATAATTAATTGAGCGTAACTTGAATATTGCAGAGCAATATCTAAAAATAAAATCCCCCTAAACAATAAACCATAATAATAATAATAATAATAATAATAATACTTTATTTACAGAGGAGATTCAATTAGTACAAGACCAATCTTCCTTGAGTCCCTCTCTCACTCACTCACTCACTCATGCACACAAGACACATATATATTATGACACAGTAGAGAACAGCAAACGATCAATGATACAATAAGTCATGTACATGTAGTATGATATTTTGACAGTATATGAGTTTCCATTCGTCTCTTGAATATATTTAAATTCGATGAAGGGGGTAAATTGAGGAAGGTGGTGACATCACGTGTTTGACGGCCGTACGTTTTCCCAGTGAGCCGTGCGAGGTGTATTGAAGTTCCCGTGGAGTAGACTACGATGAGTGTGGTTTGGACTAAAGATGAAGTCAAAAACTTCGAACGCACAGTCGAGTAGTAGCAAACGCGGCAGTTTAGAGATGCACAAGGGCGATTTTGAGACCGTTCTTGGTCTCATTGGGTCGTGCAAGGTGTCATATTGAAACGCTCGGGGAGTAGACGACCATGGATGAGGAATGGAGTGCAAATGATGCCTCGGTACGCATGCGCAGTCGCGGTGTAATAGCGAAAGCGGATAGTTTAGGGCTGCGCAGGGACGTGTCTGGTCGAGATAGTTTTCATTCTTGGTCCCAGTGGATCGTGCAAGGTGTCATATTGAATCGCGGAGAGTAGACGACGACGGGTATGGTTTGGGCTTGAATATACGTCATGGTGCGCATGCGCAGCCGATGCATATTATAGAGAAACTGTGCACAGGGGCGTGTTTGGGTTACGGGCCATCCTGGGTCAAAACATGGTGTGCAGGGTATCATCTTGACGCGCTCGGGAAGAAGAAGACTATTGCGGGGGGGGGGGGGAGAAATGACGTCACGTTGCGCATGCACATACGAGGCGTATTGGAGAAAGCGGAAAATTTGGGACCCTTCTTGCTCTAAATCGGCCGTGGAGGGTGTCATTTAAAGCTCTTGTTGTTTATAGTCATACAGTGTCCTGGCCATGGTATGACTGTGATGTCATGATGCGCATGAGGCGAAGTAGCGAACGCAGGCAGTTTAGGGGTGCGTTGGGGACTTTTTGAGTGACATAGGGACCATCCTTGGTATCAATGGGTCGTGCCGGGTGTCATATATTGAAGCGCTCCTGGAGTAGACGACGATTGGGGAGGTTTGAACTGAAGTGACGTCATTTATGACGGCGTGAGTAGTAGATAAAACGCAAATATCATCGAGTTATGTGCGCTAGTGGAACTAAGCGACTATCTTCATATCAATACACTAACTCAAAGGAGTGGTCATGTCGACCTTGAGGCGCATCATGGACTTGGGTGCATGGCCGTCGCGGGGCCCCTGATATGCGCATGAGTTACTGCATACTTGGGGTCACATTGAAGCTCCTGATGAAACATCAAGAGAGAAAGCTTTTGTGGACAACTGTTGTCATAAGAATAGAGAATTTGAGACCAAACCCACACACAATGTAACCGGTTTAGACCTGTTCAAAAGAGTTTGAATCAGTTTGAGGGTGAACTAATGAAGCCACAGTCGTAATGTGGTAACGCCCTCAACACCCGTCCTAACGCATCTTAACACAGTGACGCTCTTATCTTGGAGATTAAGACCCGATACACACCGACAAACCTACACCTAAACCCTAACATCTTAATGATACACACCGACAAACCTACACCTAAACCCTAACATCTTAATGATACACACCGACAAACCTACATCTAAACCCTAACATCTTAATGATACACACCGACAAACCTACATCTAAACCCTAACATCTTAATGATACACACCGACAAACCTACATCTAAACCCTAACATCTTAATACACACCGACAAACCTACACCTAAACCCTAACATCTTAATACACACCGACAAACCTACACCTAAACCCTAACATCTTAATACACACCGACAAACCTACACCTAAACTCTAACATCTTAATACACACCGACAAACCTACACCTAAACCCTAACATCTTAATACACACCGACAAACCTACACCTAAACCCTAACATCTTAATACACACCGACAAACCTACACCTAAACCCTAACATCTTAATACACACCGACAAACCTACACCTAAACCCTAACATCTTAATACACACCGACAAACCTACACCTAAACCCTAACATCTTAATACACACCGACAAACCTACACCTAAACCCTAACATCTCAACGCCTTGACACAGTTAAGTGAGAAAAATGAGAAGAAGAAGAACAACAAGCCTATTGCGTATTTTACATTTTATCAATCCCCTACATCACACCACACCCAACATGGGAGAGCCGTTTGCAATTCATTTATGCTTTATCCGTGTATAGTCCAATCAGAGAAAGCCATTTGAGAGAGTTCGATCTTCGGCAATGTTTGCTCTTGTCCAATCAGAAACCGCCATTTGAGAAAGTTCAATGTTCGACCATGTTTGCTCTTGTCCAATCAGAAGCCCACCGGTGCCAGTCTTCGACTAATCATGTACCTCGACCATTTAGCCTTGGGTTGTAGACGGTAGCAGATCATAAGTCTGAAAAACCTGGAAGAGTTATCTCCCTTGTAGGGTACTGAGTACATACTGAGCGAGTGGTGATATAACGGACTAGACCCTTGTATATTTGAACCATTTGGGTCAGTCTGTGCCCATCCACCAAGCAACCACAATGTCGAGAGCGTGTACGTTCTGTCAGAAGACCCTCTCTCCTCGGGATAATATACTGACACACATTCGTCTGAGACACCGCCGAATACACACCCTATATGCGAGAATGCATGCGGTTTAATCTTGTCACGTTCGCGGAGGACATCCAATCATTGACCCGTAAATGGTAAATAGACCAATAGTCTGATGTGAAATAAAACAGTTTTTGTCCATTTTTCCTTGCAGAAAAGCAGGAATTTTGAAGGAAAATGACGAAAACATAATCTTTCTGGTACGGTACTCCACATGGACACCATTTTGAATTTTCCCATCATCCTTTGGATCGGGGTTATGCGAATAGGCTCAAAATGACCCCAATATGATAAAACTATAAATTGATGGGGTGTCAGCTCTCATTGTCTGCCCTTCCGGAGATAGAGGAGAAAGTTTGGTAGGGGAGCCATAATGCCTCCCAGGCCTGGTAGGGTTAAACTACACTTGATCCCAGGCATTCATCAGGATCAAGCCTAGTCCACTCCGAGTAGGCCAATACGATTAATAGCCAGCCTCGGAATACTCTAATAACCAAATAAGTCACATGACGGTTCTCCATTCAAGGGGACCCCATGCAGCCAGTACTCGGGGACCCCATGCAGCCAGTACTCCCACAAAAGCATCAAAAGCCTGAATCCAACACAGGATCTATATGGACAGAATGTTATTGCGATATGTTCAAAGAAAGCATGGACGCTGAGATGGACTAGTCCGACACGCATCCTGCACAAGATATTTTATAATACTGATTTCTATTGAATGTAGTGTTAACCCTCAATTCAATATAAATCAGTATTATAAAATATCGTGTATGGACTGCATGTCGGACTGAGATGGGCAAGAAGTTTCAACACACAGATAATTCTAGAGAGGAAGCCGAAGTACTAGCCCATAACACATTGGCGCCCAGACTGTAATTGAAAAATGACAAAGATGTATTGACGCAATCCTAAACGAACCTGGAAATCTCTATATCAAGTCATGCTATATACATCAGAGGAAGTCAAAGCTTGAGCGAGGAAGAAAGAGGGTAACCGCCATTTCTGGGACCGGATTGTGGATGCAGCTATTGATACCCACTCTACGGCTGTCGAGGATGTAGGGCAAGATGCGCCCATGACTTACAAAAGTCAACGTGCGCCCCTCCCTCTCCCTTTCTGACTCGCCCCCCTCCCCCCCCCCCACTCGCCAATGTGAAAAAAAAACAGTCTTGGGCCTCTATGGAACAGTATAGCCTACTTTCGCTTGGAATGAAGAGATATCTCACGAACAGGCCCATCATGAAAATTAAGCTTGGAACAGGATATGGGGTGACCACCCAAGGAGGCACTGCAAAAGTAAGTCAAACGCGAAAATACCTGTTTAAGGACTAGCGGAAGATGCATTTGACGCATTTCGAAATGGGAGAGTGGGGGGGGGGGGAGAGGTCGCTTACTGTTGAGGCGAAACTACAAACCCTGCTAGGCGGGTCCGGGGGCTTCCACCCCCCCCCCCCTCTCGGAAATTTTTTGAAAATCTAGACGTGAAATGGCGCGTTCTGGCACTTTTTCACAGTATGTTTTCAACTTTTGATACCATTATTTTGTTTTATTTCAAAGAACTTTGTAGAGTGGTGTATATATGAATGCGCACAAGGAAAATCTAGACGTGAAATGGTACGTTCTCGCGCATTTTAACAGCATTATTCCGAATTTTAAAAATGTGAAAAAGTGGGACATATTTTTCAATTTAAATTTAGTAAAATGGTACGTTCCGGTGCAATTTGACGGAATGTTTCTCAATTCGAGGACCCCTGTAGAGTGGTGTATAAAAAATAGAAAGATAGGCCAACCTCAAGCGTAGGCCAACCTATAATCGGGTATATAAATGCTAAATTCTGTCGTAAAAATGAGGGTGAGGGTGTAGAGTCACGTGGATTTGACGTCACTAGGACGTCACGGATGATCCGGGTCAAAGGTAACATCCGGGTCAAGGTCTCTTCCGGATCAAAGGTCACTTCCGGTCACGTGACGGTCCAGCAAGTGTTATGAGGCCGTACGCTTCAGTGACCTCCAATTTTAAATCCAAAAGGCAACCCACTCGTGGACATTTGCGGTATGGTGTGTGGAACCTTGTTTTTTGTCTGCCTCGAGCTCCAGAACACGATGGAACGGGTCTCGTTGTCATGGGTTGGATTACTCTGAAAACGTGCATAGGCAGATCTGGGGTGGAAGTTTTGGGGTCTGGGTGGGCCACTATTGGGCTGATTGGGCCGTGTGAGGTATCAAACTGAAGCACTCGTTGGGGACCATCCGACTGGATGGATGTGGGGTGGAATTAAGGTTATGGCGCACAGGCGCCGACAGGGAGTTGTGGGAAAAGGTAATTGGAATTGACCTTTTGGGGTCGCGGTGGACCAATATTGGTCCGAATGGGTCATGTGAGGGTATCAGTTTGAAGATGTGAGGGTATCAGTTTGAAGCTCTCGTGGGGTAGCGTCCAGCTGGACTGATAAGGGTAAAAGTAGTGGAATGGTGCGTATGTGCAGGCAGGGAATTGTGGGAAAGAGCATAGAAATGCACGTTTTGGGATCGAAGTTGGCCCCGGTAACTTTTCAGCGAAATTCAATCCATGGCCATGAGACCCCTGTCATCGTGTTTCACAGCTCGAGGCAGAAAAAACAAGGTATCACACCCCATACCGCAAATGTCCATGTTGATGTCCATGAGATGCCCACTGGATCTAACAAGCGTACGATCATGTAGGGGCAGATATTTCTTGCTGGACCGTCACGTGACCGGAAGTGACCTTTGCCCCGCAAGAGACCTTTGGCCCGGATGTGACCTTTGACCCGGAAGTGATGCCACCGGAAGTGACGTCGGACGTTCGATCCACGTGACAGAATTTAGCCTTTATATATTATTTTTTTAAATCTAGATGTAAAAAGTTGTTAGATGCGGAACTCAGTCTCCGCGACTGTAACATTTCGGACGACAAGCCATGCCTGGAATATTTCAAAATCTAGATGTAAAACGGTTGCTTCAGGCCTCACTTTCTATTGATAAGGACTTTATCAAACTTATGGAGACATCCCTTCTGGAGATTTTTGGAATTTTCAGGTGTGAAACAACGCGTTCTGTTGCATATTTCCACATTACGGATTAAACGTTTGCTCGGGTGGTAACAGGGCAGGGCATTATTTATTATGATGTCATATGTCTACTTACTACCGGTACCGATATCGACACCCACAGATATCGTAACTAAGAATATATTATTTTCGTTTGTGCCTTGAAATAAAATAGATGTCGATAAATGTACCGTGACACCCGAATTCTGTATTCGCGTTCCTGTACCGTCGCACTGCGGTGGCCAGCGTCGGCCTCGTAAGCGGTACTGGGTTCAATCCCAGGCCGGGTCATACCGAACACTTGGAAAATGGAATTGTTGCTTCCTCGCTTACGCTCAGCATTGAGAGGATAGAACAAGTACTGGTTCACTCGGTGTCAGTATAATGTGACAACCTGTAACCATCTCGGTCATCTATACGCCGTAAGACTGACCCTGGAAGGAGCATGGAAATGCACGTTTTGGGATCGAAGTTGGCCCCTAATGGGCGTACTGGGTCAGGGAGGGTATCCTTGTGAAGTGCTTCTCCAGGCCAATCAAGCCATGAGTGGGTGCATGTAAAACTTTCCCCGGAAAAGATCCGGAAAACGGACATTACACCTGGTGAGTCATTTTCGGTTACAGTATCCTGGCCTGCCCGACGACGATTAGAACAAATGGATCAGAGCGATTTCTGATTGGACAATACTATAACAGAGCCATAAGACATGTACATGTAAAATGAACATGTACCTCAATTATATTCCATTACTATTTAATATTTGTTTATTGTGAGTTAGCATAAAATGTATAGAGTTAAAATTACCATATATTTAAGCTGTAGATGATAGTTATTGAATTTTGTTTAAACACATGTAGAATTAGTTAAAACTAGGATTAATGATATGAGTAAGATGTTTTGATAACAGTTTGATCAGTCTGGAAGTTGACATTCAATCAGTGTTGTTAGACAAGTTCTGGCAAGCTGTTCCAAGATAGGAGCCAGGTGTCAATTATGGTCAGACTGCCATTTCAGGCTAATGTAATCTTTTATTGTTTATTTAGATAAGAGTCCCTATTGTTAATTGAGATGTCATACTGAATGAACAGGAAAGCTGGCAGACATGACAAGACTTTAGGATTACTTGAACAATTGTTAAAAGTGTGTTTGTGATTGTTAAGATTGTTTACCTGTGGATTTCACCAAAACTATAATGTACATAAATATGTATGCAGTAGGAAACCAAGTTAGTTCACTTTTAGAATTCATCTTGGCATGCGACTTTGCAGCGCCAAGGCAGTTAGTAAATGTAAGTTATATAGGTAAGACTTGTAAATGTAGATGGCTATATGTACTAACATATAGTTTCTGTAATAACTGGAAGTGCTGTATAATTGTGTATATTGGAATTAATATTACGTCAAGGTTAGATAATTAGATTAGGGTAAATAAAGCTAGGTTATGTTATATTTAACATGGACTACGACTTACTTATTAATGTGATAACCAGTGAGCTAACCTGGTTATAATATTATACTTGAATTGTAAACATACCCAACGCGGCTTCCCCAGCGTGGGTATTATGTCATGGAGGGGATAATAAACTATATGAAAACATGTGAACGTGTTGATCTTCCTTTCTCTCAACTGTCTGTATCATGGCGTTAAGACATTATGAGGCTAGGTATAGAAGACTGTAGGGCGTTACGGCGTCACTGCGTTAGGATGGGTGAACAGCAAGGCTGCCACCACTATCACCACCATCACTAACTCACGCCTCCTTCTCCTCCTCCTTCTACTCCTTCTCCTCCTCCGTCTCCTCCTCCTCCTCCTCCTTCTCCTCTTCCTCCTCCTCATACGCACCCACACAGGTAACTCTATCGGGTAGCCAGAGCGCACATGGCTCCATATCCGCAAACGCGCTCTTTTGCACTTCCGAAACTCTACTGGGCAAGAGAGAATATTATAGATGCAACATCAAATGACGGTTTTGATTGGACAGGGGCAGCCGTCGATGCGTCTGTTAGGGAGTTAATATAGGCGTTAAGGCGTTACGTGGGGATTCTCCTTCTCTTGCTGCATGTATTGCTATGCAAATGACATTGAAGTGCCTGGGGCATAGTCAACACATCCGAAAGTGCCCTTTCTCTACTACATCCCAGTTTACCTCCAGTCGGGCTCTACCCGATATGATCTATAAATAGAACAGGGGTTTTCCCATCAAAACCTCCGTACAATGTCCTGGCGTAAAGCCATCACAACATCGGGGACCACCAAGCCTCAACATGTTTTAATTCCTGGCAAGGATTGATATATACACCTTGTTGACGCGTTAGTATCATATAATAGCATGGTACAATCTCGGCAAAAAAGGAAAAAAGAAATTGTTATGCTAGGGCGTTAAGACATTAGGATAAGGCGTTAATGAGTTAAGATGGGGCGTTAATGCGTTAGGATAAGGCGTTAGGGCGCTAAGATAGGGCGTTAAGGCGTTAAGGTAGGGCGTTAAGGCGTTACTGTAAAACTCTCCACAAAGGCCATAGGGCAAATATACTGGGTTTCTGCTTTCTCTACTACTAAGGGGCAACTTCCCTTGATTTTTACTTCGCCGAAATAGAGAGACTACACTATCTCTACAACAACATTTCAATTTCATCCAGTCGGATGGTCCCCTACGAGTGCTTCACTTTGATACCTCACACGACCCAATCAGCTCAATAGTGGCCTTCCCAGACCCCAAAACGTCCATCCCACATCTGCCTATGCACAACGCATGCGCACGGTAACTTTTCAGCGAAATTCAATCCATGGCCATGAGACCCCTGCCATCGTGTTTCACAGCTCGAGGCAGAAAAAACAAGGTATCACACCCCATACCACAAATGTCCATGTTGATGCCCATGAGATGCCCACTGGATCTAACAAGCGTACGATCATGAAGGGGTAGATATTTCTTGCTGGACCGTCACGTGACCGGAAGTGACCTTTGCCCCGCAAGAGACCTTTGGCCCGGATGTGACCTTTGACCCGGAAGTGATGCCACCGGAAGTGACGTCGGACGTTCGATCCACGTGACAGAATTTAGCCTTTATATACTATTTTCCTACGAAGTAGGCTACAGATCGCAATTGTCCGGTAATGAGTCAGTGAGTCAGTCCATTCGAATCCTTTCGTCGGCAAAATAAGGAGAACCGTTGACATTAGAACCTTGATTTTTGGCATGAACGTGCATTAGGGCATTGTTACCAGCAAGTTCTGATCTGAAATAATTCTGATTAAAATTAGATTTATAATTAACATTTCAGTATATTGTTATAGATATATGTAAACTGTAGCCTTTAACGTGTATCCTATTTCACATCCAAACATTTCATCATTGACCACATCAGGCTTCAAATTCAGGTCAAATTACCACCGAGTCCTGTCCAGCTAAAAATACCCTGTCATTGATCCACATTCCACTGTATGCCACATGGCCCTATTACTGAGGTTAATTTTAACGTGCATCTGGGACAATTCCACAATTTCCCGACAGCATAGTCCTACTGCATATACCCTCAAACAATCAGCGCTGTTTGCATAACTTAAATTGTTAAACCATATCATTGAAATAATATAGCAGAAAACATTGATGTGAGTTATGATATGTACACTATGACCAAAGACATGTTCATAATGTGCTAATCGGATAGTTAGGACAATCATTACTTTGCATAAGAGAGTGTGTGACTTGGATTCAAGGGTTAAGACTTTGGAGGGAAATACAGTTTTGACAGCAGAAATATGACCCCGCCATTTGCTGATTAGAGCGATAAAACAGGGTAGGCTAAATGGACCCTTTTCAATGCAGTATTTCTTGGCATGGATGTGAAAATATGAGGACATACTTTGGGGGTTTTTTGTACCTCTTCAATATTGACTATATATCACATTTGGATATAATTTGAACAAAAAATTACATGTGTAAACAAAATATGTCTAAATTTCTCCTGTCATTTCAAATCTTGATCCATTTTGATTCCTTGATTAGGGGATACAGAATCACTGCCACGGAGTGTGTTGGTGTGTCACAGCAATGCAATTCCGATTCACACAACGAAGCTGAGGTGGTTTAACGTTTATCAATGAAGAAAAACCGCCATAGAATATAATGTGAAACAAGAAAACCGGAATAGTACATTCATCAGATTGCCGATACCCCATCTTCACCAGCCAAGTCAACTACATCGCAAAGCTCTCTACGCTGCTTTGACATTCTCGGCTGGTGGCAGAGGTGTACTGTTCTGCGCCACCTAGTGGAAGTTTTAACTTTTTTCTCATATATCTAGATAACGTGATGTAGAGACGCTATTTATTCGTCTTTGTACCGGTTATGCTCAGGAGAATGACATAGAATCATTATTATCTTGTGCATAGAAGGTGTTGGTCTTGAGTTGAATTACCGTAAACTACATAAATGCTACCTTTCTACTATAGTACTATATATAAAAATTTGTTGTATTGTTGGGAAAATAATGTGATTCAAAAAGTTGTTTGATCCTGGACAAGGGCACTGAAAACCATTAAAGAGATGTAAATGTATTTTCACACGTAAAGCTTGAAATCTACTGAACCTATATTATTCAATCTGTTTCCTTTAATTAAAAAAATTGTAAAATTAAATCGGCGATCGTTATTTATTTTGGAATGAAGGCGCATTAGGAGACTGTTACCAACAAGTTCTGAGCTGACCTACTTTTGATGAAAATTTCTGGTGATTTTTGATGAAAATCACTGGCGATTCTGACTTGGGCGGTGCCCATCTCAATATAGGCAGGATTTCAACTGGGGGTGGGGATTTCCAAGAGTTCAGTTCGCGTTCGAGTCCTAATGCCTACTGTACTTCGTAGGTCCTGTGACGTTAGTCACACTGCCCATGTTTTTAAATCTAGATGTAAAAAGTTGTTAGATGCGGAACTCAGTCTCCGCGACTGTAACATTTCGGACGACAAGCCATGCCTGGAATATTTCAAAATCTTCAGGCCTCACTTTCTATTGATAAGGACTTTATCAAACTTATGGAGACATCCCTTCTGGAGATTTTTTGAATTTTCAGGTGTGAAACAACGCGTTCTGTTGCATATTTCCACATTAAGGATTAAACGTTTGCTCGGGTGGTAACAGGGCAGGGCATTATTTATTATGATGTCATATGTCTACTTACTACCGGTACCGTACCGATATCGACACCCACAGATATCGTAACTAAGAATATATTATTTTCGTTTGTGCCTTGAAATAAAATAGATGTCGATAAATGTACCGTGACACCCGAATTCTGTATTCGCGTCCCTGTACCGTCGCACTGCGGTGACCAGCGTCGGCCTCGTAAGCGGTACTGGGTTCAATCCCAGGCCGGGTCATACCGAACACTTGGAAAATGGAACTTGTTGCTTCCTCGCTTACGCTCAGCATTGAGAGGATAGAACAAGTACTGGTTCACTCGGTGTGACATTTCAGTGGGACAACACTATAAAATGACCGCATTAGATCTGCTCGGTTACAAGTGTACCCCCGCCCCTCCCCGTCCCTTCCCTCCCCTCCCCGTCGTGATATAGCTGAGAAAATTTTGAAAGCGACGTTAAACCCTGTTCACTCACTCGCGTCCCGGTAGATGACTTGGGGCCACAAACGAGCACTTGTCGCATTGGAACGAGGTTAAGCGACAGTTACCGGGAATGAGGTCAGTTCGGTGACGGCGAAGGACGGGGGAAAAGTTTTACTGACAAACTTGAAGTTTTCGGTGTGTATTACCATGTAAGATCTTGCACGATTTCGAAGAGCGTTATGCTTCTTGAAACAGGAAAACTTGCATGAGGTAAGTGTCAACTTGTCTGCTATAATTTAGGCGACATAAATCGGCAAACAGTGATACTTGTTTGTGCACAACACATCTCACTTGGGTGTCGTTCGTCGCGTCGTCCCGACCCGGCGTGTGCCAAGCCCAAATAATTACGATTTCGAGTAAAAAGGTGTCGATGAAACCTCTGTGTTTATCAGATTTATATATCGATGTTTGATTATAAAACACACATGTATATTATTTGAGGTGCACCGAGATCTCTACCTGTCTACCTGCATGGTAATGTCGGTTAGCCTTGGAACAACAACAACAACCGTGGGAAATATGTATGAGGGTCTAGACGAGGGGACACCATGCCTGTACATTGAACTAGGCTAAGAAGGCGGGGTTAAATTTCATCTTGATTGTACTACGAATTTCTCCATACGTTCATATCACAGAAACATATAGTGAATGATTAAATTGATTAAGGTACGGCGCATCACGTTGGGCACACCGGTTCTCGTCAGATCATCGAAGTTAAGCAGCGTTGAGCTCGGTCAATACTTGGATGGGTGACCGGGTGCTGTACTGGCTGTGCATGTCCAGAATAATAGGAACTGTGGACACTCTCGTGTTCTGGCACATGTGGGCACCGTCGTGATATGACTGAAACAATGTTGAAAACGACGTTAAATCCTACTCACTCACTCACTTAAATTTATTAAATTGTGCCTAACTTCAATGGCAAAGAATGCAGCTGATGAAAAGCCTACGAGATGCAAGCTTAGTTCATTCAAGTATCATGTTTCATCAAAGTCTGACCCCTTACATGTATGTTAATGAGCCATGGACATGCATATATTCGTGCATGGACCGTTTGAAATGACCGGCAGGAGCCTGCCAGTCAGTGTGATTGACATGACCGTCACCCAGATCTTTCACAACACCTGTCGATTGTCCGTTGCAGTTTTGTTTTTGCTGAAATTCATCGATTCCTGCACATCTACCGGGATTAATGAAATGTGAATTGGCATATTTTTATTAACAATAATTGAGGTCATAATAATGTTTATGGAGGTACCGTGATAGATGAATATTGAAAACTACTTGCGCATC
Organism: Hanleya hanleyi; assembly: GCA_036873755.1. Classification (NCBI taxonomy): domain Eukaryota; kingdom Metazoa; phylum Mollusca; class Polyplacophora; order Lepidopleurida; family Hanleyidae; genus Hanleya; species Hanleya hanleyi. Next base: position 6,984 of record JAVTVY010055876.1, on the reverse strand, counting down.
AATTTGATGTTGAAATGGAGCAAAATGTCTACTGGCCTGTTACTGAATGGACCTGTAGCTGTGGTGTGCAGGTCAAGATGACCATACCACTAGTGCTCACAGGTAGAGGTTTTGGAGTTAACGAATGGAAATAAAAGTGACAAGAAATGAATCTCTCCTGACTTCATGTGGACATGGAGAAATGTGGTCAGAGGGAGAGAACTTGTGCTGTATATGCTGTACTATGTAGTACTACAATTATATTAATATTTTATTTCGTTATTTTCTAGACTATGACATAGTTTATGTTTCTGGATACTGCAAACAAAAGTAGGACAATGGAAGGGGTGCACTAAGGCCCTCGCAGACTGCTGATATATTAATCACATAGACTGTCTATGTGATTAATATATCAGCAGTCTGCGAGGGCCTTAGTGCACCCCTTCCATTGTCCTACTTTTGTTTGCAGTATCCAGAAACATAAACTATTAAATGTTCCATATGTATGCTGCAATGTGCAAGAAGTTTCTAAAGGTGATTTTTACAATACTTTTCCTGTCTACAGTGTCCAGTATAAAAGATGTTGAATATTATACGCTGTCCTACATCTACACATATTTCAATAGAATATGAAGTTACCCTCTGTTTGCTGTATTGCCTTCACAGCTTATACAATATGGTTTCTGACCCCTGTATAAGTATGTCCATTCTCTTGTGGGATAGGGCCTAGCCCTGTATTCACAGTTTTATGGTTGACTAGATCTCCCCTCTTTAGCCAGTAGCTTGGCTAAGAATCATTCTTATTCAAGGAGCAGCTAATGGACAGCAGAATAATACTATAGGGGCCTACTCCTATGCCTCCGTTTAAAGAAGAGTGCTGGGATACTGACCATGCTTTATTCCGAAATAAAATCCAAAATCCTCCCACAAAATGAACCATAGGAATCCAATTCCTGTCAAATTTTTACAATCTGTAGGAAATCTATATAGAACAGGATTCCACAGGAAGGATTGAATTACAGAATCTGTTGGAATTCCTGTAAACATCAGATGAAAAGCAATGCATGTTGTCCATTCAGTGGGGAATTAATGCACTCGAACAATATTTTAATAGCTTAAGATTGCTGATTTTCTAAAATATTTAACTTTTGTTTTATAGCTAATGTTTGTCAGCACTTTCTAATCCATCACCATATTCTGTCCTCGACAAATATACCGGGTACTTGTAAGGGTTAGCACACGTCTGCTGCAAAAGTATCAGAATCTGAATGCCAGATACAAAATCAAGGGCGTCACTAGGGGGTGGTTGGTGCGAACGACGCCCCCCCCCCCCCTCATGCCCCTCCAGTACCAAACCATATGTTATTTTCCTACGTTGGACATCAAAGTAATGGGCTCTATAATAAGTATTAAAGCATAGAAAACTACCCCCTCTCAAGAAATCTATATGCGATATCTGATCATGTGATAGATTTTACAGATCAATGCAATGTTGTATATTTTTGTCTTATCTAAGTGAATGCACGATTAATCATGTAGTAATTCAATCGGTCATTGTAATAAATTTTATTGCCCTATAAACGATTGAAATAGCGACGGAGAAATAATATTATATGCATGATTAATTTGGACCATTTCATTAACTTTCTTTTCTAATAATAAACTCAATCTGCACCCCCGATTTTTTGGTGGGAAATAAAATTCCGTTGATTGACTTGTTAGGATATTTCTCACACCCATTCAATAAAGTTATAGACATGCAGACCAACACAGACAGACATATTCATTTACAAATATAGTATGATAGTAATTGCGAGTTGAAGCTTGGAGATAAATGACTTGATCAGACGTGGCTATTTGTAGCAGGAGAATTTACCTGTTTTCACCTGAGGGCAGGCGGAGGATATTATAGGCCTTTATCGTTTTTTATGATGAAGTCAGTGATGCGTGTAATTAGGTCATGATGGCTCAAAGATATACTACAGGTACATGTATATTTCTCTCATACAACTTTATATAGTTCATCAAGGTCTACAGGGGAATAATAACAGGTGAGCTTCTGTCTGTTGTTTATATAGGAAGTTAGTTGTACAGTCCAAAAGTTGTTTTGGTGTAGTATTCATATGCATGCATGCATGCAATCTATGGGGATGTGCTCCTTCAATATGGGTATAAATTTACTTTGATTAGTGTACAGTGAAGGTATTTGATTAGTGCATTCTGTTGCTGTATACATAGTATTGTGCTGTTGATTTGATCAGTAGGCTCATGCTGGAGGACACCCTACTTGTCTTTTAAATACATGTACATGTAGCTGTGACTTCCTAGATTTGTACATGTAGGGCCTCGCTCTTGTCATTAATGACAATGGAACCCTACAAGTTCGGTAGCCACCAGAGTCTTATTCTCTCATTGTCCGAGTTTGTAGCCTCCTTATCTGTCTATGTAACACCCTCTGAGTGCACTGTGCAGAAAAATGCACATTCAGTCTGTATTGATTTTGATCGATACAGGGAGCATGTTTCTGTATACGATAGAGATGGGAATTGCATCCAGTATATCTTGTAAAACAATTGACAAGTTTTATGCTAAATTATTACACAAGAACACGTGGTACAACATCTGGTTTAAGTGTGACATGCTCAGCCCACTCTGCTCCGTATACAAGCGGATGATGCTGATTGGTCAAAATTCCTGCACACAAAACCTGCCCGCCACAATTTTAACCTCAGAGTGCAATAAGAGGGTATCTGACAGTAGGAGTTACAGTACAGTTTTGTAACTGCTTTGTACTGCCATCCTACCACGACGAAGTAAAGCCCAAGTAAAGCCAAACCAATGGTATCCTAGCCAGACAATAGTTTTTTGGGATTCAGTGGGTGACAAATCAGTGTTGGTTAATTAACACTTGGTTACTGATCAGTTGAATCCTGAAAAGTACTGCACTGAGACCTTTCCTACTGGTCAGTACAGTTAACATGTCACCAATCAGTAACCTATCAGTTTAGCGAGTGGTACTGGTTGGTTACAGCTAGTCTTGCTGGTGTTAACTTTACATGTAGTAGTTTGGAATATTAAGTGTCGGATCCGACATTCAATAATCAGTCGCCATCCATAAAAGAATTTTCGCATCAATAATCGAAAGACCTATTTCTAATGACGGTTACCACCAATTTCAAATGTGTAATGAAATAAAACTAATTAAAACACAAGACAGTTTCTTACAAGAACTACATTTACTGGTATTTCAGTTCAAGCAAAAAAACATATTGGGGTCAACGTTTCCTTTAAATGTTACATGTAAGTGCTAAGCTGTGATAATGTGGCTGAATTCTGATGAAAGCTACTGTAAAGTGATTGTTTGAGTCGTAGACTTGAGTCGTAATTAACACCTGTACATGTATACCTGTCTCTGTCCGGTACTTTTTGCATAAGATGGGTTGCCAAATGCTTAATTCATCTTTGCACAAAAACCTTGCAACTGAATGCAGGAATTGGCCAACATAATTAATGCATTATTACAATTAGATAAAAATTAAACTTATTATGTCCAGTGTATGTACTGGAATATGTTTTTCCATATTTTAAGCAACCTATTACAAAAGACAAAAGCATCATTTCAAATTGTTAGCATGTTCAGGCTACTGTTGGAAGGTCACAGGTAGAAATCACTCTTATCCATCCCCTGAGGTAATTTGTTGTTAACATTTCAACCCTTGAGACTAATTATCATGTAATATGGCTCAACAATATGAAGTGGGGATGTTGTAAGCCTGTTGTAATGAGGTAGTAAGAGTAGCTGATAAGCTGTGTTTGATGGAGGTCTGTCTATCCACCTGTTGAGTGAACATACCAGTCCTATTCATCTCCCACTCTCCATGTACTGTTCATGTTTACTTAGATAGTTTTGTGTCACTATACCACTATCTGTATCAGCCATAGGTCAATGTGACAGCTACATACGGTCCTATCTTTTACTATTTTGACAAAATTCTTGCACCATTCTGTAGAGAGGGTCTGGTGGAGGGCGTCAACATGTGGAAATTTCTCAAATTGATTTCGGAGAGAAAATAATTTGGAAATTGGATAGAGATATTATTGTAGCCTGTATGGAGGAATTCTATCATGTGCACTTCGCTGATTGTAGAAGACCTTCCACCCACATTATAGCCCGACCAATGAGTAGAATTGGACAGGACTCAGAGTTAGATAATGAAGGGACTGATACTGATGTTTGCAAATGAAGTTTTTCACCCAGACACTGATAATCTCGGCATAGAATACATAAAGTCATGAAAGTGGTCATCGGTTGCAGAGTTGATAATCGCTACATAGACAACACAATTTCTTTCAATTGTCAGCAGCCCCGTGGGGCTTCCGGGGATTGACCCGGGAGGTCGTCAAGCACACTGCAGGTCAAGGTAAGAATAGGCCTCAGCTCCTCAAACAGCTTGTTGTAAGAGGCGACTAACTGAGGCACCCGCGGGGTTCCCGGGTGTAAAAAGGAATAGGACCCAACGTCGTGATATGACTGAAATATAGTTGAAAGCGACGTTAAATCATATTCACTCACTCACTCACCCAATTGTCAGCATGAAGTGCATCATTCTCCCAATGTCAGAGTTTGTAAGTCCTAAACTGGAAGTGAAACACCCTCTGACTGCACTGTACAGAAAAAGATGGCATGCATGCATACAGGAAAGATGGGAAATGTGTCCAGTGTATCTTGTAAAAGAATTAACAAGTTTTATGCTAAATTAATACACAAGAACATGCACTACAACGCCTTGTTTAGCTATGACATTCTGAGCCCACTCCACTCCGTTTACAAGCAGAGTGATACTAATTGGCCGAGAGCCATGCGACAAAAAATGCTGCTCACAGCGATTTCAACCCTAGTGCAATCAGAGAGAGTATCTGACCGTAAGTGGTATGCAATCTGATATCATGAGAATAGAAGTACATTAACCCTATCTGGCTTATTCGATTTGGGGTGTACCGCAGGCTGGGGAGGGACACTATATCTTTGCTCTACTAGAAAATGTAAAAATCCAAGATGGCCACCATGATGACGTCGCAATGATATAATTTTCAAAAAAGGCATTTTTTGGATTTTTTGGTCGGATTTTTCGATTTTTTTTGCAAATGATGATCTGATGTGAAATAAAATAGCTTTTGTTCACTGGTTCCTCGAAGAAAAACATGCAGTGTGAAGAAAAATGATGAAAACATCATTTTTCTGGAATGATAAACTACATGTTCGCCATTTTGAAGAATATCATTTCTAAACTAGACACTGTGGGTACAATGTCACGGTCTTTCCTTCTGTTGTCTTCAGTAATTTGAATACAGATTTGCAGAAAAGAGATTAGGATATGTAAATTGGCGATCACTTTGTTGAATAAATTTGACTTATTTGCATGAAATCGCCAAAATTAGCCCGACTGCCTACAACGTTAGAACCACCGGCGCGCTGTGTACGCTGTTTACAAACAGAAGCAGACGTCACGTGATCGTCTGCCCTACATGTATGTCTGGGAATTAAAGACAATCGGAACGTTTCATCATAGGCAAATGTACACTGCCAGTTTCCGTCAAATAGTTCGCAAAGTGAAATACTTTCAGCTGAGACAGAAACGCTTAAGTCGCTCCTGCAATCATGGATATTATACCTTTCATGTTTACGGACAATTATCACTTTAACCAACATCAAACACATCCCGTCAAGTTTTTAACGGACTATATTCTCAACTGAGCCACCGATCCGCATATGTCAGTATGAAAGAATGGCAGTACCCGGAAGCTCGATACTCTAAATTTTGGTTACTATAAATGGAAGGATAATTACCGTGCGTCCAGAACCGGGCGCTCTGCTGTATTCAACTTTTTGAGGGGGACCAATAATCCGAAACTGGCCAATGTCTGGGATTAAAGTCAATCGGAACGTTTCAGCATAGCCAAATCTACACGGCCAGATTCCGTCAAATAGTTCACAAAGTGAAGCACTTTCATGTCGAACAGAAAAGCTTAAGTCGCTCCTGCAATTATGGATATTATACCTTTGATAATTACGGACAATTATCACATTAAACCATATCAAACACATCCCGTCAAGTTTTTAACGGACTATTTATCGGCTACCGAAAAAACAGAGACCAACTGTAGTCTGTAACACAGGCCTCATTATCAGAAGCGTTCAAATTTCAAACATTATACCATTTAGCGGACCTATACGTTTGACGAGTATAGCCTCGCCCATATGAATCGTACTTGCAAATGTGGACAGATTTGTATAGGTGAGTGTAGTAATATGCGTTTGGTGGGGGGGGGGGGGAGGGTGAGCGATGTTAAAAGGAAAGAAATAAAACATAAAATACAAAAAATCTCATACCCCGGATTCGAACTCGGATCCTCTAGCACTGAAGTCCGGTAACGTGCCAGTTACGCTATTATAGAATCACTGTGTAAATGTTTACGGTATAATTTAAGTATCCATAGTATCTTGTTGAAAAGACGCGCTCACACATGACCACTTATTGTGAAGGTTCTGTCTGTTAAATTTCAAATCGAAATAGATATTTCGTTTGGGCATTAACATGACATTATATGTTGAAAATTTCAAATCCGTAACTCCAATTGCTAAAATTTGCATATTTTGAGAAATTTTAATTTGGTTATAACTGCCAAATTTTGTAACGTATCATTTTCTCTACAAAACTGCAGCATGGCCATAGACTTGATGTTCAAATTGGGACGTCACTTGATGTCTCAGTTGTATAGTTTAAGCTGTGTGCTGGCGACAGGAAATGCGTCATCGAGATACAAAAGTCGGATATGTTCCGTCCGACGGGCATAATTCATGATGTCATTTTTTCTGACAGTATTAAAACTCTTATATTTAAAATATGAAAGTGGTTGGAACATCCGTTCGCCGAATATTGAAGAGAGAAGTTTGTCCGATAATCCTTGTCCGGGAGATCGATGTCCAAGTACAAGTCCATCGGA
>JAVTVY010055875.1:0-30056 GCA_036873755.1 Hanleya hanleyi | reverse complement strand
AATTAATCCCTATTTTTTGCTTGAATTCTATTGTCAAATACATTTTTAATCTGTCTAATGAGACCTACTCGAATTCCTGTTTATTCTGGATAACTATTACACTAAGTTTTTTTCATCAAGTCGGTTTAAAGTCCAATTTAAACTTTAAAAACCTGCAAAAACTTGTTCACACCTGTGTGGATTACTTCACGGCGGGTGTCTGAGTGAAGTGTCACTGTCATAACTAGAAACAAAAATAAGGATGTTTGCATGGTTTTGATCAGAAGGGGGTACATTAATGTAAATAAGTAGGACTAATAGATAATTAGCTTACCATAATACTGCGGAAATGAGTTTTGGAAAGGGAAATTTAACAGACAAAAAAAAATAGTAGCCAAGCCCAAGCTAAGGCAATCTGTTTAATTGTTCCAGGGCCTCGGAAACTAAATTTTCAATCCTAATATTAAAGCACTTCTATTTATAATTTTTAGCTCATTTTTTCACCAAATGTTAGAAGAAGTAGTGAATATTTGAATGAAGTAATAAAAAAGTGACAAATTTTGACCCTCTAAGGGGATAGCTATCCTTAAATAAATGCTCTCAAAAGTGTTTGAGGGTTATCCGATACCTAGACTGTATCTGACGGATACACATTCGCAACATTCTCACGGCGTCAGATTGTATACCTCATACTGTCAGAAATATCGCTGTTTCATCGACAGTTTAGGGGGTGACAAACTGCTGATGAGAATACTTAGGCCAATACACGAGTTGGCACGATGGAGCGTAAATGTCGAGGATAAAAATTAGTGATGATCATGGCTATTTCTGCATGGTTAACATATAATAAAGTGGCCTGATCGTGTACATACACAAACGCATAGAGATTAGATCCTCCGGCGGTAATCATATCTTCGAGACATGCTCCTCCGGCGGTATTTGTATCATATACGAACATGCATGAGCTAGAAAAACTAACAGTGACCGAAGTAGATTGAACTATTTGAAACTACAAGCTATCAGCCTGTTGTTAAGGAACTACTCTTCATATATCTATAACTTATTTGGCGGATGATACACAAATAGATGATTTTTTAAGCATCTAATCACTGTTATGTTGCAATATAGCTCTTAATGTCAGATAAAATGGATTGTAATTAAAAAATAATACAAGGACGAGTTGAAAATTTCACACGAATTGCTAACACGTCCCCTTGAGAACATTTTCTCATTACATTTTCGAGTACTACATACGTGAAAACTACCAAAAAATGAAAAATCTGAACTTACTTAGCTTCTCAAATTTGAAATTTCCCTCCGGCGGAAGTTGGAGCAGCCGTTTGGTATGCAGGGTGTGTTACTAGGGTGGTCGAGACAGGGTCAGTAGCAGTCGAGGTCCCGTGTGGTGCAGGCTGTGCAGTACTTATTTACAGTGCATTGACACCTCCTGACTGTACATATAGACCCGTCCCTTTTTCTGACCAGGTGTGTGCGATGTACTACTGTGAGTGAATTTATATAGCGGTCACTGAAAGACACCCAGGTACTTTATTCCCAAGTGCCTCCGCTGGCGAAGGTCTAGCGTAGCAACTAGTTCCACCATCAGTCCATATTACCCTGGACACCGAATCAGTCCAGCGCCTTGTGAATAGGCGAGTATATACGTAAGCGGTCACTGGCGAGGCGCGAACCCACGCCAGCTGTAGCACTCCGAGTCAGAGTCAGACACTCTAACCATTCGACCACGACACGCCCACGACACATATAATGACCTCCCACGCTTTCCGCGGAAAATTGAGGCTTATGACGAGTGGGTCGAAACATTCCTTTGAATTCGACCTGATTCAAACTTGTTGTTGATATATTGAGTAAACAAAGCCACTCGTATCACCAAATGTCGGTAGTTCGGACGGACATGATAGATTATGGATTTTGGGATATTAGATGCACAATAAATGAAAAAAGACATATATGATAATATCCTGCCCACCCGTTAGGGGGCCACCAGGTTAGAAGTAAAGCAAATAAATGAACTTCCCGCGTTATCTCCCAGAGTTTATAAGGTACCGTAGACCTCGGTCCCCAGAATAAATGAACTACGGCCGTACTCGATTGTAATTCAATAAAAGATTTATTGCCCATTTACGATATCGAACTAATGTGTAAAAAAGACAACAGGAGTCGAAAGTACAGGTAGACCTTCGTTGGGCAGAAGTTTGGATCTAACGAAAAAAATGTTGACTCCGATGTCAGCACAACCGGTTTTCTGGCTACGTACGGCCAGACACCGTGCGCCAGATAATTCCCATGATTCCTCAGTCAAAATTTAGGTAATTCAGCTGCCGACTAATTTGCAAGCCGATCGGCGTACAGTGGAAATCAAAGTACTTAAAGTACTGATGTCGGGTTTACTTGCATCAGAGGAGTTTATTAGTCCCATATTTGGGAAGAATGGTGGTGTTCGCTTGACATAGGGAATCGTCCTCAAGCTGTTCGGTTTGAAGGGCCAAACTTTCACTTTTATCAAAGGGATATGAAATGGACCATTTTGTACAGCCTTCATGCTGAATTATAAGACCCGAAATAATGAAGGACTGCAGATGCACGAACACGGATTTATGGCTCACTAAAGTTGGTAAGTTGGCTTATTTTCGTATTTTTAGGCACTTTTCGGTGCGGATTTTCTCTTGTTACAAAAATAGGACACCTTTAAAGGTCAACCCAAACGCTCTGAGGTCAAAAATATAAAAAAATAGTCCTTTCGATTCTGAAAATAATGATATTTTTTTCATAATTTTGTGCAGTCTGGTTGGCGAGATATTGGCGTTTGAAAGGTGAAAATCGCTCTCCTGTCAATTCCAGCTGTGACGTCACGGAGGGAAGCCGTCTTGTATTCTCTATGTTAAAGCCGTATACCACAGTCGTAAGTAGCTGCTTATTTCTGGAGATTTTCGGAGTATCGGGACATTATTTGTTAAATATGCCGCGACGTTGTGTAGTGGGAGGTTGCAGTTTTACTACAGATGCCGGTGTTGGTATTCATTTGTGGCCTAAAGACGAGAAAATCGCTGCAAATTGGACGAAATTTGTACGCAACACGAGAGTGTGGAAAGAGGGCCTGAGCCAGTACTCGTATAATTTGCTCGGCACATTTTGACAGAAATTAGACATCATTCGATGACATCTACAGCGTAGCAGTTGAATTCGGGTACAAACCAAAACTAAAGAGAACAGCTATTCCAACTATCAAACCTAAGAACAATCAGAATGTGACGGCAAAGAAATCGGACAAGGAGAATCTATCACGGACATCGGCTGAACGAACCTAGCCTGCAAGCGAGGCCTCGGGCAGGGAGACGGCTGTACATGCCCTGCTCGCTCTCGCGTGGCATTTGTTGCTTGAGCACCTACAGGTTAGACTGGATGAGTCTCTATTTCATATATACTATTTAATAATACTAAAATGATCTTTCATAAATATATATACGCTTGATAAGTAAGTAAATAAAAAACACCAATTGGAGTGAATGGCTGTAAATACAGAAGTGATAATAATACTTTCATAATCCCTTGACATTTGAGATTGTGGGAATATCATTCGATTTCAATTTAATTGAGGTAATTTGTCGAAAATTGAGCAAATGTGAATGCCGATCCACTCACCATGGCTTACTTTTCGCCATGAATGTCCAAAGTATTTTTATCAAACTATATAATTCTGAAATTGGTATTTCATGGGGATTATGGGAAAACAAACAAAATTCAAATTGGACGTATATCAGTAGAGTTATCAACAGTTTACTGTCCATACTGCCGAATCCCGGAGTTTATCCCCTCGAAAAGGCTGCCTCGGTCAGTAACAACAATAACAACACAGATGTGCTCGTTCTTTACATAACAGAATCGTTCTACATTCAATACAGTTTGAAATATATGGACATTTGCTCTTATAGATGACGCTAATAAGGTTTCCAGTCAAGTTGCATACCAATCACTATTCAACAAACGACCTCTCGAATCCTGTCGTCGTCGAGTTCCACGTTGTCAGAGTGGTTGTCACTGTCAGAATCGGAGCCGTACGGCTCAAATTGATAGGGCTGAATTCCGCCGTTGGTCTGCAAACAACTGTTAATTTGCCCGTCATCATCCTCCTCTATGTCTATTTCATCTTCTTGGCGAAAAATATTTCCATCTAAGCAGCTGATATCGCTCGAATCGACATCTGAACCGGAGCTCTGACTGCACTCGCTTTCCATGTTATCCGCTGTTTTTTCTCAGGCAACTTCCCTGCGTGACGTCATCAAGCCAGCTGTGAAAGTGTGTAAAAGCCCACTTTGCTCCCATATTACGTGTGTTTCTGATCAGATTAGAATTTTTTCAATATTTTTTTCATACAAAGTGAAGTATGAACTATGATTTTTAAGGATTTTTAGACCAAAAAAAAATCCGTTTGGGTTGACCTTTAACCAAAACCAATTTTAGCTATTTTGACCAACAAATAAGTCTAAATATGATTTTGGTTAAAGGTGTCATAATTTTGCAACGAGAATTTTGGAGAGAAAATGTCGACTGTAAATGCACCGAAAAGTGCCAAATACGGCAGGTTTGAACCACTGTAAGTCTGGTTGTGTTTGTCTGTAGGTCTTGATTATTCTTTATCTTTATCTATTCAAATGGTCAATTTGGTGCTTTTTAGACAAAAATTAGCCCCACCAGCTGTGTGTATCAAAAACGCATTGAGGACGATTCCCTATCTAAAGTGAAGATCATCTTTGTGATCTTGCACTATATATGAATCATAACTTTTGTTGTAAGGTAGCTTACCAAAGATTGAAAAATGTTCAAAAATATTAAAATTCATATTCGTAATAATAATTCATAAAGTGCCATATAGTTATAGAACAACCTCAAGAATATGTGTGTAAAGTTTGTGTATCCTGTAATTTTTGTATGGCTCCGTAAGGACCATCGCCGATATTGGACAGATCCACATTTGTTTGACACACCGTGTACGTTGCTGTCCTCTCACCTCTCACAGTTATAATCATCCAGTCTCAGCCAATGTTCACTAAATTTGCATTTTCCCGGCATCGGCAAAATTAGCCCAAAGCTAAATTCCAAACCAACGAACAATGGCGACTGCACACTGTTCTGATACGTAAATTAGTACAGATGTCAAGAGCGTGAGCCAATCAGCTGTCGACATTATGACCTCGACCAATACACGTCACAGAATATGAATATTAATTCAGCGGGAAACAGTCACGACAATCTAGCCCCAGAACTCACTTTAGCTGCGAAAACTGACGTGTTCCGCCAATACGGAAATAGCCGAACGTGAGATTGCAGTCACGAGTTTAGTTCAACCAATGGACTACACAAAATATGTAAATGAGCTGTCTGACCTCGTTCCAATCTGGCGAAGGGTCACCAGCAAACACGTTTCACGGCTGTTTGGATTTTTATTCCGCAATAAATTTCGCTGAACTTCAGAGAATAACTTAGCTTTTTCCACTCATTTTCCCGGACTCTGTACATATATTTCCTCTGACTTTCCATGTCCTTTCAACGAAATTCCATTACTCTTAGCGCCTGGAATTGCATGGCTTGTGCGAGGCCTGTTGTGAATGCTGTAAGGGGCATCAAATGAGAACAGTCTCCGGGCAGGAGATCAAAACTACACATGTGCAGAAGAAAAAAGAAAAACTGAAAAGTGATACTAATGTAGGGTTTTACCCTTGGTAAAACCCGACAAAAATGGATTCTGTATTGCGCAGATTTCACATCATACGTCACATGAAGCGTTATAGGCAGTCTGGTGGTGCCATTGCCGTCTACATAGTCTAAGTGATCCTTGCATACTTCTAGTTTTCATCCACTTCTGATATCATCCACAGCACACCCTGCATACCAAACGGCTGCTCCAACTTCCGCCGGAGGGTCAACTTCCGCCGGAGGGAAGGGCGCGGAAAATGGTAGGACAACTTGTTGGTTTTTACGTTGATATGTCAGAACCATACCCTATCAACAATATCACATTGTCTCAGTCGTTAGATGATACGTTTATTTAACTAGCTGACGTGTTTTTGAGAACGAGATAATTCTAAATAGACAATTACATCCATTAGAAGCCGAATCTAGAAACCTTTCTTAGAAAAACTACATCAAATATGTATTTTATCTAATTAATCAAGAATATACCTACGATCGTTGTGTAGAACGAGGTTGCCTTTTAATGGCAAGATAATATTTATATGTGAAAAGAAGAATTTCGATGATTTTGAGATTCCTGAATATGACCTGTGTGGAAGTGGTGATACAACATACGGCGGAGTGAGATCTGATTACCGCCGGAGTCAATAATATTATGATACAGTTACCGCCGGAGTATCTAACAGGCACGGCGGAGCGGGGGAAGGGGCTACGGAGGTTGTAGCCCCCAAATAAGTTGAGCCGGAAAAATAAATAAACACTACTAAAGTTTTGATAGTTTTCCAGAGAGAATGGCAAATGTGATGCGGTAAAAAGCCTACTATTATCAGAATGCAGCAGGGCGCAGCATTTTGCATTTGTAAATTCGACAATTTTCTAGGTTGTCCGTCTGTATAAGTCTTATGAGGGTCTCAAAAATAAATCATGAAGGCTGAACCGAAAGTGTTGGATATCTTAAAGTTTTAAGAAATGGACAGGCCATGCAATAAAAAACATAACTGTCGGGACTTAGTTCCGGATTGAACAACCTTTCACCTAAAGGGCGTAGGAAGCCATGGCTGTACCACTTTTGCGCAATAAACAAAAATATGGAAGAAAGAAAAAACAAAAAACGAAAAAAGAAATAAATAAACACAAAATGAAAAGCAAACGAACTACGCAGTTTTGATAGCTTCCAAGTTGAAGAAGACTTTGATCGGTCCAGAGCGCCAGTGAATTTGATAGCGGCTCTGAGCACCGACCGTGAATTAATAACATGTGCGTGCGTTCATATGCATGATGCCGTTTGATGTTCACGTTATTTTATCAACGAAACAAAAAATTAGTTTTCTTCATACAAATTCGTTGTTCGTTTGTTCAACTTGTCATACACGCTAGGTTGTTTCTGGGTGCATTCTACCTTTCCCGGTCCGTACCGGATCTTGTGATTAAGCTTCTGGCGGCCCCTGGACTCTCGCCTAAAGTGATAGGATAGTGGCTGTACCACTTTGAATTTGCTTCCGACGCCCCTGTACCTTAACCCTACCAGGCCTGGGGGGGGGGCACTTTACGCCCCTTTCCCCTTGTTGATTTTTGCTCGTATCTGCGGAACGATTGAGAGCTGAAACTCCGTGACTTTTCCGATTATCATATTGGGGTCTCAGTAGAGACCATAAAAAGTGATTAATTCCATTTCAAAATCCATTCTACTTTTCGTTGTACATCAGTCTAAAAAATACAGTTCTCGAAAGTGGGAAATAGCTGTCAAAATGCCAGAACGCGCCATTTCACGTTTAGATTTTCAAAAACAATTCCAGGAACCCTCACCAAAAAACACAAAAAATATCAAAATACGAGCGATAATTGAGAGATGATTTGCGATTTTATCCATTGGGAATTGGCCAGAATGCGTCTCCCGCTGCCTAGAACCCCAGAGCTTCCGGGGCCTAGCCGATCCCCAGTCTAACTAAAATCAGACCCAATATAATCTAACCAAATCCTATCTTTATTACCTAATTTTTCCATAAACCGTGTAGTTTAAACAACTCAATAAACTCAGAAATGGTTATCTATTACGGTACTTCTTGTTCAGAAACGCTTAATGGTGCTCTAAATAGATGCTCTCAACAGTGTTTGAGGGTTATCCGATACCTAGACTGTATCTGACGGATACACATTCGCAACATTCTCACGGCGTCAGATTGTATATCTCATACTGTCAGAAATTTGGTTGTCTCACCGACAATTTAGGGGGTTACACAGGGGAGAATGATTCGCCAAAGAGACCGGAAAATTACAATGCTGACGAGAACGCCTTGGCACGATGGGCGTGAATGTCGAGGATAAAATTAGTGATGATCATGGCTATGTCTGCATGGTTAACATATAGTAAAATGGCCTGATCGTGTACATAGACAAACGCAATTAGAGATTAGATCCTCCGGCGGTAATCGTATCTTCGAGACATGTTCCTCCGGCGGTATTTGTATCATATACGAACATGCATGGGCTAGAAAATCTAACATTGACCGAAGTACATTGAACTATTTGAAACTACAAGCTATCAGCCTGCTGTTAAGGAACTATTCTTCATATATCTATAACTTATTTGGCTAAGGATACAAAGATAGATGATTTTTTAAGCATCTAATCACTGTTATGTTGCAATCTAGCTCTTAATGTCAGATAAAATGAATTGTAATTAAAAAGTAATACAAGGACGAGTTGAAAATTTCACACGAATTGCTGACGCGTCCCATTGAGAACATTTTCTCATTCAATTGTCGAGTAGTAAATACGTGAAAACTACCCAAAAAATGAAAAATCTGAACTTATTTAGCTTCTCTAATTTGTAATTTCCCTCCGGCGGAAGTTGACCCTCCGGCGGAAGTTGGAGCAGCCGTTTGGTATGCAGGGTGTGCACAGGACATTGCGATTGTTCCGATACTATGCATACTGTGAATGACAAAGGCAATGATCCGTATCACCTTTTTGACCATGCTTTCCCGCCGTACGGTTATGGGTTATGGCTTTCTCTGCTTAAACTTGCGTGTACATTTTGTTGGGTGAAATAGAATTGAATTCATTACACATCAGTTTTGCCCAGATTTGGACTAAAGAACTCGTACATAGATACATATAAACAAACATACACTACAAATCGTTATAAGACAAGTACCTAGTCACACGTGCACATGCATTCCCATGAGCACATTAAAACACGATAAAACTACCAAACATACAATAAAACGTAAAAAGAAAACTACAAAAAGAAAAAAAATAAATAAATAAATAAAATAAAATAAAATGGGCGGAGAGACGGATAAAAGTTCAACCCTGTTACACGTCCACTACATGCAATGATGGTCCGCACCCCCGTTGACGGAAACAATGGTATACAAACTCTGCAAGCCCTCTTCTTAGTTCTTGATATGTGTTACCCTCGCTGGGACGAGCCAGTCCCTAATAAAATAAGAGAAAAGAACTAAAACAATCGTGTTGGTTCACACAGGTCTGTATTGCCAAAATGAAACGGAAGTCTGTATTTCAATACATGAAACAATAATCTTTGCACAATGTATATGGGTTTTCTACAATACTTGTGAATAAAGCATACAATTCCTAAAGAATTGGCATTCAGTTTATATGGATTTACTGCAATAATGTGACTAACATTTAATTCCTAAAGAATTTGTATTTAGTTTTCATTAATGCGGCCATATATTTCAATGTGACAAATACGAAATCAAGAGAAGGTAACTGTACTCAGGGACATGGGAGCATAAAATCATAGGTATGGAAACGAGTACCATGGCTCATAGATATGGAAATAAAATAAATAAATAATATCTGCAGTCCTATGTGGATGAACAATATTACCGAACATTTTCAAGCTATACGGACAAATAACATACTTTTATAACCAGCGCTCAATATGTTTTACTGAAATGAGAGCGTGAACTCTGTACCTCAACTATGTAAACAATTCGAAACTGCAACAATAACTGAAATATTTTACCGATCTTTAGGTTACATTTTCTATCGGACAATAGTTGAATGTTTACTCAAAATTATGGAACATTTCTATCATAATCGGAACATGAGACTAGACACGTACGCCTCATAGATCAAATCCTACACATAATGTGTTCATTCCACGTGTTCGAACGCGCACTTTCAACGTTACGCCTGACTGGCACATAAAACATTAAAACTACAATTATTCCTGACAGAACTTTACGTTAATCGACTCATAATAATTTCCTTGACATATTTACTACAAAATCTATGCAATGTCGGGGTCACTTACCTAATAAAATAAGAGAAAAGAACTAAAACAATCGTGTTGGTTCACACAGGTATGTATTGCCAAAATGAAACGGAAGTCTGTGTTTCCGTGACGTCACAATCAAAGACCTGTCAGACCAAGGGCAACAACTCGGGATCTGGTATAGCGTGGATTACCTCCCATACTCCAGCATACACGCATAGAACCAATATATCTAAACAATAACATTGTCACACTCTTCCCGCAAAAA
Source organism: Hanleya hanleyi (assembly GCA_036873755.1). NCBI lineage: Eukaryota > Metazoa > Mollusca > Polyplacophora > Lepidopleurida > Hanleyidae > Hanleya > Hanleya hanleyi. The sequence goes on along the minus strand of JAVTVY010055875.1, from coordinate 19,848 downwards.
GAAATGGCGTCCCGACATTTGCATAAACTACACAATAGTAAAAAGAACTTATCAGTTACGGCATGCCATCAATGCTAGTAACAAGGAAATATCAACAAACAACATCTTCCAATATAACCTCAAGGGTTCCATGTACATCGTAACCTATGCTAGTTCAGTGTTGGGAATGACCGTATACCTTATCGCTACAAATCCATAGATTCACTCTGCAGTCTAATGAATTCCCAATGATCACATGATGCAGGGGAAATACTGAGCAGTCAAGATGGCCAGTCTGGAATGCTCAATCATTCCGAGTTAAGTTCCTTAGAACATATGCGATAGTAACAAAGTTTAACATTTCACAACTAGTTGCTTGATACACTGAGTAAATTCCAAGTTTCTAAACACCACACTATAGTTCACCATGTTCACTCACATTGAATCCTATAGCTCACACACAATCCTTAAGCATACACTCAACATCTACGGGTACAATTGGAGTTCACTTCAATTAGATCATCACATATGACGACTACATACCCATATTGCTCAGGATCGTTCAACAACCTGGAATTCGTAATTGCATAGGCACAGTAACATAGCCGTCAAATCTAGCTACACATCCAACCTGCTATCATTTATATTGGCATTAGTCTATGTTTACATCAATCTATGTTTACATTTACCACAGCCGATAGGGTACAGGCGGCAGCACCCAGATGGGCTGACCTGGTACACAAATACAATGTACGACCGAATGGAAGTTTGTCTGTCTCCCAGATTCATCGTAAGTCAGGCGTGTCACTGGTCGACGGACACGGACAGGTATGTGTGTCCTACTGTCCTCCGACGCCCCATGTACTGGATGTTCAATCTCTCTACTACTGGAGTGAGCTGTTGAAGTTTCCGGTACAGAACGCTGGTAGCGATCCCCTACCACATCTGCTGGAGGTTCAAGTTCAGAACGAGTAGGTCGTGGAGAAACACGAGGAGGGATAAATGCATCAGCACTTGGGTTCAAAGGAGTACGAGCCCGCCCTCTGCCTACAGGAACCTCCTCCACAGGCGCATCCATCAAGACGTACGCGTCATCACCATCACTATCGCTGAAAATGTCACCATCTTCTTGAATGTCTCGCTCGTGTGTCACCTGTCTAGGAGATGTTCTGCTTGGGGGCTTGACAGGTGGATGTCCTGGTGTCTGACTGACCGGGTGGCTGAGCGGAAGATCATCGCAGGGCAGCAGCAGGTTCCGGTGCAATACCCTGATGCGCCCAGTCCCTTGCTCCGGCCTGACCTCATAAACTGGACTGTTGCCGAGTTGTTTATGAACCACATGGATGTCCTTTTCCCAGAAGGATCTGAGCTTCCCTGTGCCACCGCGTTCCGAGAGGTTTCGCACAAGAACCCTGTCTCCAGATTGTAAGAGTGTAGACCGCACTTTCCTGTCATAATATTTCTTTGCGTTCACAGCGGATTTTGCACTCTCCTTCGATGCTAAAGTGTACGCTTGCTTCATACACTCACGCCAGTCTTCAACATATCGTTGGTAGCTCTTTCCAGTCGGCTCTGGTTCCATTCCAAAGACAAGATCAATCGGCAGTCTTGGTTATCGACCGAAGAGGAGATAAAAGGGTGAGTATCCAGTAGCGTCATGTTTCGTAGAATTAAACGCATGAACCACTTTGTTCACGTGTTGTTTCCAATCATTCTTCTGTTCTTGTGAAAGCGTTCTCAACATACCAAGGAGTGTCCGATTAAATCGCTCCACCTGGCCATTTCCCTCAGGGTGGTACGGGGTTGTTCGAGAGTGTGCAATGGAGCAATACTTCTCAAGCTGATTGAAGAGCTGGTTCTCGAACTCTTTCCCTTGGTCATGAAGAATGCGACCAGGCATCCCAAATCTCAAGACGAAATCGTTGAATATCTTATCTGCAGCTGTCTTTCCAGATTTGTTAGTCGTTGGATAAACCTGAGCAAACCTTGTGAAGTGGTCCATAACTACAAGCATATATTCGAACCCACCCTTACAGGGATCCACGTGCAAGAAGTCAATCGACACAAGTTCAAATGGGGCGGTGGTCACAATCGGTGTCAATGGTGCTCTAGTAGGTTTCGCTGGTCGTTTATCCTTAACACAAGTACACACATTGAGAATGTAATGTTCAATGTCACGATGCATGAATGGCCAGTAGAACCTGTCTCTAGCTAAGCTAACAACCCGTTCTGTTCCCAGGTGACCCATCTCATTATGCAACTCCTTGCATACTAGGTCAAAGTACTTCCTCGGAAGAACCAGCTGCTTCCGAACATCTCCCCCAGGTAGTGTGCAAACTCTCCAAAGAATGTGCCGGTCGTCCAATTCCAGTTTGCTCCATTCCCGAGCAAACGCGGCAAAACTTGCAGTCCTGTCAGGTAGGTCTTTCATGGCTTCTGGTTGGTCAGTTTCAAGCGTATCATACGACCGATTTCGGGATCTTTTGCTTGCGCTTCAGCAATTTCGGTCGGTGTCAGGGGTTCCAGTGTGGACATGCCACAGAATGCGTGGTCTGGAAACACAGATTCATCATGCGTCACAGATGAAATCAGGATGCTCTCACCCGACTCTCGGCACTGCATGGCCAGCACCGTTGCCCCGATTGCATCTTGGGTGATGGATTCGGTGCACTGACTCATGAACGTATTCATATCAAGCGGCATTCTAGAGAGTCCATCAGCGTCCGCATTTGCCTTCCCAGGGTGGTATTTAATCCAAAAGTTAAAGTCCGCAAACTCTGCGACCCATCTGTGTCTGGCGGCGTCCAGCTTCGCCGAAGTGAGAATGTATGTCAAGGGGTTATTATCACTGAATGTTGTGAAGCCCTTGGAGTAGTACAGGTAGCTTCTAAACCTCTCTGTAATTGCCCACTTGAGGGCCAGGAACTCTAGTTTCCCAGAGTGTAAGTGATAGTTCTTCTCTGCTTGGGTAAGGGTTCTCGACCCATATCCTATGACAGCCAGGTTATCGTCATCACCCAGTTGGTAAAGTACAGCACCTAGTCCATCCTGAGATGCATCTGTGTGCAGGACAAACTCCTTCTCGTAGTCAGGATATGCCATCACTGGTGGTTTAGCAAGCTGGTCAACCAAGTAATTTAGTGTTTCTGCATGTACGCTGGTCCAAGTGATTTGCCTATTGGATGGACTCTGACCACTGCGACTTTGCCTCGTCACCTTCTTCCCTTTCTCTGGAACTTTGTGTTCGTCAGGTTGTTTCAGGAGTTCAAACAGGGGTTTCGGAATCCTGGGGAAATCGGCTATATAGCGCCGATAGTAGCCTAAAAATCCTAACAGCTGTCTGATTTCACCCACGGTGGATGGTTGTTTATCCTTCAAAGCTAACACCGCAGCTTTGTCTTCGGGATCCATCGTATATCCTGCAGCCGACACTATGTGCCCAAGGTATCGCTCTCTCTGCTTGAATATGTTGCACTTTTTGGATTTCAGCTTTGCTCCTTTTGCTTTCACCCGGCGTAGCACATTGCGGACGTGTTCAACGTGCTCTTTAAACGTCTTGCTGAAGACAATGATGTCATCTTGATATGGAAGACCACCCTCGTCCCGGATGCCATCAAGACAGTTTTCCATACAGCGTTGGAAAAACGCTGGGGCATTAGTTAGTCCGAAAGGAACTCTCTCCCACTGATATAGTCCCCATGGGGTCACGAAGGCTGTGTATGGTCTACATTCTTCAGTACTGAAAGCCTGGTGATAAGCCTTCCCCTGATCAAGGACACTAAACCACTCATTTCCGACTAGATTATCCAAAGCGTCCTGCACCCTAGGGATGGGCTGGCGGTCAGGGATAGTCTTTTTGTTCAACAAACGATAGTCTATGCAGAGCCTTAGAGACCCCTCCCTCTTGCGCACACAGACCATCGGTGACGAATATGAAGAGGTGGACTTTGTTATCCATCCACGCTGGAGTAGATCTTTCAAGTAATCCTTTACTTCTTGATACAAAGGTCTAGGGACAGATATGTAGGACCGTTGAACAGGCGTGTCATCCTTCAGCTTAATGTCCATCTGTGGACTCCGAATGCACCCAATATCATTCTCATCACGGGCGAAGGCATGGCACTCCTCTCTCAACATCTGTCTCACAACCACCTTCTGCTCCTCAGTCAAGCAACTATCACTCAAGTCTACATCAGGGTCCCAGTGCTCGGCATCGGGTTCCTCCGTTGGTTCAGTCTGATCTCCTGTTGTCGGTGGATTCTCATACGCACACCCAGTTTCCATGGTCGGAGTCACAGAAGCCACAGACTGCAAACTACCCAAAATGGTTCGCCCCTTTAAGATCATTTTATGCGGGGAGTTGTTCGTGATGTATAGGTTCACATGACTCGATGATCCGCGTGGCACATCGACAACAGCTTCTGACAGTTCAAGCCCCTCTGTAGAAGATGAGATGTCTGATGGTTCGAAAAGGGCTACCATGCCATCGGATGCAGGGCCCGGTCGCACAAGTCCTTTCACACACACAGTTTGACCCCTCGGAATCTCAACTTTCCGATGTCCAAGTCGGACCTGTCCCATGTCAGTCGTTGACGTTTTGATTAGATTTACAAAAGCGGGTACTTTGGGAGATGTAAGCTCTGGGAACGTGCCTTAATGACAGTGGAAAGTGTTGGACTAGTGGTTTGCCCATCACAACTCAGATCATCAAACCTGGTTATCAGCTGTTCTATCACATTAAAACCTACAACACGATGATCTACACTGTCCATACCTACAACAAGAAAGGGTACATACAAAACTTTTCCCTTTCCCTCACAATCGTTAGCAACAAACTTGATTTCTACCCAACCCTTGTAGGGAATTGAGTTACCTGTTATAGATTGAACACTAAGATCTGCACTCCCTATAAGTTCACTGATAGGTCTGACTTCAGTTCCTGGCATATTGTTCTCAACCCAAGTTTCTGGGATTATACACACTTGTGCACCAGTGTCCCATAATGCCCTAGTAGGTACATCATTTAATTTACAATCAATCATACAACGGCTGCCAACCAACTTAGTCAGAGCTCTGTCTTGTTTAGGTGACAGCAGTTGGCGGGACCCTGTCAGTTCTCTAAGTTCCATTTTAGGGTTTTGTGGCTTTGCTGGTTCTTCCTGGATCACTGTGCGCCCCTCCATTGTGATCCCCTGGCGTTTCCCGACTGGTTGGATGCACCTCCCTGGTTCCGTTGTGAGCAATACGCGTAATAATGTTCGTCACTTCCGCACCCAAAGCAGTGGGTGCACGGATTTTCACCCCCTAAGTCTCGACACGATGGGTACAACCTTAGTCTAGCACGGTTTCTACCTGGACTAGGTTGTGGGGCAGTAGGCCTCTCAGAGGATTTCAACACCAATGATTCCAATTTCTCAGTCAACACAGTTAATTTATCTTTCAGTTCTTGGACATCTAGATTGAGCCCACCCCCTTTAACAGGTTCTTTCTTGGTGTTCTCTGGAATATCACTGGTGGTACCCGACATCTCACTGACTTTCACATTTCGTCTGGACAGTTTACTGTCTTTTTCTGTTTCAGTTGACATGGATACTCCCATCTGTCGGATCAACTCTTCATCAGTGGTTTGCAAACCATGCAAACCATTTCACTATGCAAACCAGTTAGTAATGCTCGGCGACACATAGCACCAAGTCGTTCATCATAAGCGACATTGGACTGAGCCTCCTGTGAGGCGAACAGAACTTTCTGCTTCAGATCAAGTACTCGAATTAGAAATGTCATTGGATCTTCCTTGCTTCCCTGGACAGCACCACTCAGTTGCTGGAACAGTTCTGTAGGGCTTTTCTACAATGTCCTCACCTTTCTTGGCGAACTGGATATTTTCCATCTCTTTGATAACATCTTGGAACATTGCCATACCACAATCGTCTTGTTTCTTTGATTTATTGTCTAGATATTGCTCAGTGAGCTTTATTAGTTCTAGTTTTGATCTTCCTTCAAGATCCTCAGTTTCATCAAAGCCTAGGTACTTAAGAACTTTCACCAAATCATCCGGAGGAAGTGTGTATAATGTTGCCTTCAATACACACTCAATGTCATCAGCGCTCGCCATGGTGTAATCTGATGCTGAACTGTCAAGTTGCTATCTACTAATTTCTTCAATCTGTTGCAGAACTGTCAAATTGCTATCTACTGATTGCAACCTGATGCTGAACTGTCAAGATGCTGTCTACTAATTTCTTCAATATGTTCCTGAACTGTCAAATTGATATCTACGAATTTCTTCCATAGACAGTTCAATTTCTGCATTTGGCCAAAGTCAAAAATCTCCAATCACTGCTCACTCTCCACAAATTCACGTTCCAGACAGATACTGCAGGATCAGACCTTGACCCACATCCAGTCAACTGGCCTGACGTTCTCACTTGTGAGTGCAGCTGATTCTATTTGATCTCGGTGGGACCTCTAAAATGTTACCCTCGCTGGGACGAGCCAGTCCCTAATAAAATAAGAGAAAAGAACTAAAACAATCGTGTTGGTTCACACAGGTCTGTATTGCCAAAATGAAACGGAAGTCTGTATTTCAATACATGAAACAATAATCTTTGCACAATGTATATGGGTTTTCTACAATACTTGTGAATAAAGCATACAATTCCTAAAGAATTGGCATTCAGTTTATATGGATTTACTGCAATAATGTGACTAAAACATTTAATTCCTAAAGAATTTGTATTCAGGGGCGTCGCTAGGGGGGGGTCGTCAGGTGCGAACGACCCCCCCTTGGACGCGCCAAAAAAAAAACAGAAGAAAAAGCAAAAAAAAAAAAAAAGCAAAAAAACCCCAAGAGAAAACGAAAATAAAAGCAAAACAAAAAAGCAAAAGGGAAAATAAAAAAATAAAAAATGCCCCCCACTTTTGATTTAGGGGGGGGGGAGGGCGAATATCGTTGGGCCTCCCACTTTTCAGCATCCCTAACTGACCATGTCCCCACATCAAAATTACAGATAGAGTGCCAGGACGTGTAGTGGTGTGTTATAGGCCTGTTTTGTTTGTGTCAAACCAGGAAGTCAAATGGAGTCCGGTATATTCTTCAATATCGATGCGGGTTTATGCGAAACAAATGTGAAAATAGAACCATAAATCTATATACATTGTGTTCAGATTTGTTTCCGGGAAAACGCGTAAAACGCATCTCCGGCAACCGGAGATCCCGGAGCTTCCGGGGCCTAGGCGGCCCCTGGACCCTCGCCTGTCAGGCTGTGAGAATCGCTCATTTTAGCTTTGTGTAAATGAATCGTTCTCATATTTGTTCTAATGTTCCATGAGATCATCGCCTTTTTATGTGTTTTTTTTTTAATGTGTTAAATATAACTAGAAATAATTCGGGCATGAAGTAAGATTTTTTCAATATCGATGAGTGCTTATAAATGCGAAACATACGTGAAAATAGAACCATAAATCGGCATACATTATGTTCAAATTTATTTCTGGGAAAACGCTTAGAACGCATCTCTGGAGATCTGGAACTTCGGAGCTTCCGGGGCCTAAGCGGCCCGTGGACCCTCGCCTGTTGGTCTATGAGGATTTCCTTGTTTTATCTTTGCGTGAATGAATCGTATCGGTAGGCATATTGGTTTCCCTCCCAAGAACTAAAAGTCATCGTTTTGTATGTTTGCAATGGATGCAGGCATGAGGAGCGATGTTTTCAATATCGATGCATGCTTATAATTGCGAAAAATCGTGAAAACAGAATCATAAATGTGCATGCAGTATGATCAGTTTTATTTCCGGAAAAACGTTCAGAACGCATCTCCAGCAATCTAGGACCCCGGAGCTTCCACCTGTTGGGCTGTGATAGTGGGCCCCCCACTTTCAATTACGTTCCGACGCCACGGGGTTAGCCTACGAGGTATATCGGCCCAAAGCATTATTATTGTGCTTTTAAGATGACAAGAGAATAAAATATATTACTAATATTTGACAAATGATGTGTTAGTTTAATTGTTGGAAATCGCTCAGAATGCATCTCAGGCCATCTAGGCCCCAAAGCTGTATAATATAACCCTAAATCTGCATACATTATGTTCAGATTTAATTCCGGGAAAACGCTTAGAACGCATCTCCGGCGATCTAGGACCCCGGAGCTTCCGGGGCCTAGGCGGCCCCTGGACCCTCGCCTAAAATGCTATGATAGTCGACCCCCCCTTGAAAAATCCTAGCGACGCCCATGGTATTTAGTTTTCATTAATGCGGCCATATATTTCAATGTGACAATCAAAGTACTTAAAGTACTGATGTCGGGTTTACTTGCATCAGAGGAGTTTATTAGTCCCATATTTGGGAAGAATGGTGGTGTTCGCTTGACATAGGGAATCGTCCTCAAGCTGTTCGGTTTGAAGGGCCAAACTTTCACTTTTATCAAAGGGATATGAAATGGACCATTTTGTACAGCCTTCATGCTGAATTATAAGACCCGAAATAATGAAGGACTGCAGATGCACGAACACGGATTTATGGCTCACTAAAGTTGGTAAGTTGGCTTATTTTCGTATTTTTAGGCACTTTTCGGTGCGGATTTTCTCTTGTTACAAAAATAGGACACCTTTAAAGGTCAACCCAAACGCTCTGAGGTCAAAAATATAAAAAAATAGTCCTTTCGATTCTGAAAATAATGATATTTTTTTCATAATTTTGTGCAGTCTGGTTGGCGAGATATTGGCGTTTGAAAGGTGAAAATCGCTCTCCTGTCAATTCCAGCTGTGACGTCACGGAGGGAAGCCGTCTTGTATTCTCTATGTTAAAGCCGTATACCACAGTCGTAAGTAGCTGCTTATTTCTGGAGATTTTCGGAGTATCGGGACATTATTTGTTAAATATGCCGCGACGTTGTGTAGTGGGAGGTTGCAGTTTTACTACAGATGCCGGTGTTGGTATTCATTTGTGGCCTAAAGACGAGAAAATCGCTGCAAATTGGACGAAATTTGTACGCAACACGAGAGTGTGGAAAGAGGGCCTGAGCCAGTACTCGTATAATTTGCTCGGCACATTTTGACAGAAATTAGACATCATTCGATGACATCTACAGCGTAGCAGTTGAATTCGGGTACAAACCAAAACTAAAGAAAACAGCTATTCCAACTATCAAACCTAAGAACAATCAGAATGTGACGGCAAAGAAATCGGACAAGGAGAATCTATCACGGACATCGGCTGAACGAACCTAGCCTGCAAGCGTGGCCTCGGGCAGGGAGACGGCTGTACATGCCTAGCTCCGGTGTAGCCTTGTTCCATACTACGTGAGAACAACGCTACGGATGCAAGCCAGTCACCAGATCGAGTTGTTGGGAAATTGCCGTACGGGCAATATTTGCCAGACCAATTGACCATAACCAATAAAATAATTCGATTCTATGTCCACTTATCTTTCATAAAAATCCTTGTTTATGAGTGACCGTCCGTTTTTAGCTTGGCAAGAGATCGAAACTCGGACGAGGGGGGGTAAAACTGTCCACATCGCCGCCATCTTTACATCGATAAGTTTTACATGGACAGTATAACCCCCTCGTCCGAGTTTCGATCTCTTGCCAAGCTAAATCGAATTATTTTATTGGTTATGGTCAATTGGTTCGGCAAATATTGCCCGTACGGCAATTTCCCAACAACTCGATCTGGTGACTGGCTTGCAGCCGTAGCGTTGTTCTCACGTAGTATGGAACAAGGCTACACCGGAGCTAGACTGGATGAGTCTCTATTTCATATATACTATTTAATAATAATAAAATGATCTTTCATAAATATATATACGTTTGATAAGTAAATAAATAAAAAACACCAATTGGAGTGAATGGCTGTAAATACAGAAGTGATAATAATACTTTCATAATCCCTTGACATTTGAGATTGTGGGAATATCATTCGATTTCAATTTAATTGAGGTAATTTGTCGAAAATTGAGCAAATGTGAATGCCGATCCACTCACCATGGCTTACTTTTCGCCATGAATGTCCAAAGTATTTTTATCAAACTATATAATTCTGAAATTGGTATTTCATGGGGATTATGGGAAAACAAACAAAATTCAAATTGGACGTATATCAGTAGAGTTATCAACAGTTTACTGTCCATACTGCCGAATCCCGGAGTTTATCCCCTCGAAAAGGCTGCCTCGGTCAGTAACAACAATAACAACACAGATGTGCTCGTTCTTTACATAACAGAATCGTTCTACATTCAATACAGTTTGAAATATATGGACATTTGCTCTTATAGATGACGCTAATAAGGTTTCCAGTCAAGTTGCATACCAATCACTATTCAACAAACGACCTCTCGTATCCTGTCGTCGTCGAGTTCCACGTTGTCAGAGTGGTTGTCACTGTCAGAATCGGAGCCGTACGGCTCAAACTGATAGGGCTGAATTCCGCCGTTGGTCTGCAAACAACTGTTAATTTGCCCGTCATCATCCTCCTCTATGTCTATTTCATCTTCTTGGCGAAAAATATTTCCATCTAAGCAGCTGATATCGCTCGAATCGACATCTGAACCGGAGCTCTGACTGCACTCGCTTTCCATGTTATCCGTTGTTTTTTCTCAGGCAACTTCCCTGCGTGACGTCATCAAGCCAGCTGTGAAAGTGTGAAAAAGCCCAATTTGCTCCCATATTACGTGTGTTTCTGATCAGATTAGAATTTTTTCAATATTTTTTTCATACAAAGTGAAGTATGAACTATGATTTTTAAGGATTTTTAGACCAAAAAAAATTCCGTTTGGGTTGACCTTTAACATAGAGAATACAAGACGGCTTCCCTCCGTGACGTCACAGCTGGAATTGACAGGAGAGCGATTTTCACCTTTCAAACGGCAATATCTCGCCAACCAGACTGCACAAAATTATGAAAAAAATATCATTATTTTCAGAATCGAAAGGACTATTTTTTTATATTTTTGACCTCAGAGCGTTTGGGTTGACCTTTAAGGGTTTACGATCACTTTAATATTCTTTACTGTTCATAAATAAAAGCAGCATCTGTGTATTCCAATGTCTTCTTCATTACAATCCAACTGCTACTATTAACTCTTTTCATTCATGCAGTTCGTAATTCATCAATATTGAACTCCTGCCAGTTATTACCTTTACAGTGACCAACACCATAATTAATACACTAATTAAGTGCATTATTTTTTCAATGATAATTTTTCCATGGGTAAATTTGCTGGTGTCGAGATAGGGGCCTGGGCCCTGTCCACGCTTTCTCTCTGAAAATATCCCCATCAACATGGAAAAAAATCCCGCGTGTGAAAAGTAATAGGACCCCCACCTGTGGGGTCTCGAGTGTGGTTTCCGGGTGTGAAAAGAAATAGGAATCAACGTCGTGATATGAATGAAATAGTGTTGAAAGCGACGTTAAATCATATTGGATTACGTACCTCTGTGAAAATCAAAAACAATGGCTGCCTAACTGATGTGAAGCACCTTCTCAAGTTTGAAGTCGATTGGTCGAATTGTTCTTGAGATATCGCATTCACAAGATGTGAGACGGACGGATGACTAGCATTTCCAAGTCCTCCAACCAATTGGTGGAGGCGGAGGACAATAAATGTAGGATTTGGTCGATTCAAAACACACCGGTTGTTAGATGTGTGTCTTTTTGAGCAGGGCCTTCCCAGCAGGAAGTGATTGATAAACAGATTGAAGAAATGCTAAATGCAAATGTAATAGAATCAAGTGAAAGTCCTTTCTCTAGTCCGGGGAGAGGGGTTGATGTCACACTCAAGGTTGTTTTACCCTCAAGGTGGTTTTACCCATATGGTGAGTCAGTTTGGATGATACGTGGAGGAAGCGGGAGTAACCGGAGAGAACCACCGCCCGTTGGCAAGTAAATGACAAACTTTCTCACATGCACGGTCTAGTCCGGTCAGCGGGTCTCAAAGATTTTGCATGGATTATCATCGTCTGAATGCAATAAGCTATCAATGATTTGCAAGATTCTATCTGAATGCGACGTCCTATTTACTTCTCTGGAATACAATCTGGATATTGGCAAATACAAGTTGAACCTGAAGATACAGAAAAAACAAATTTTGTTTTTCACTCTGGCTTTTTTTTTTTTTCGCAGAAACTTATAAATGAGGTCTATACCAAGCGCCTCCACTCAAAGTTTCTCAAATTTGGTGATACTTATCGCATGCTGTTAGCAAAATATCAGCATAGCGTGCAAGATCTATGGCATTACGTTTCTTAACTTGTGTCTAATTCCCCTTACCCAGGGCTACTTTTCGTAACTTGTGTCTAATTCTGCTTTACCCGGGGCTATGGGCCATACGAACCCATGTACTTCAAGATCCTTGTGGTGCTCATATGAACAGTCACAATCAAAGCATGACTCAAATACATCATTCTCTAGATGACAATTATCTACAACGATTATTATGGATTACGAATACTGATCAGCGATACAGATTTGATATTTTTGGAACATCATGATGTCTTGCCGGCATCATTGAACTGTTGACCGCTTCTCTCTTGCACGAAACTAGCCAATGTTTATGTATACTATGATTGTCTTTTTGAATTTGGTGCTAATACTGTTATATGGAATAGGTCTTTGGATTATGGACGATATTCTTTAATGGATGACGGTTGAATAATGAAGGACTTTTGGTGGCAAATTTCACTTTCTATGATTGAATTATTCATGTTAATTATGGATGAAATGCAATCCAAAGTGATGTATAGCGGCAAGGTATCCACACACAAACTTTGAAGAGTGTTCAGTCATTTCAATGTCATTGCTTTAAGTTGGTTTGGTACCTATGGGCGCTTGTGGACAAAACATGCTCCAAATTGACATCTTGTGGCAAGTTATTCACATAACCAATTTGAATAGTGTTTGGATTTCGTTTCTGCACAATAAACCACTAAAGAGTTGACCCAAAGGTGGCGCTAGCTTTGTACGGATGTGGATGCGCAACATGTATCCACCTTTATTATTGATCCAATGACCAGAAACGAAATAAAAGTTAGCCCCCAAAATGGTGCCACATTTGGGCATATGTGGATGAAACAGATACAGGCCTTAAACTGGTCTCCAGTGGAAATATAGGACAAAATATAAGACTTTTTTCTTAAAAATACAGGACAGATATAGGACATTTTACTGAAAATATAGAACAAATATAGGACAATCTTCAACTTGGCATTAGTTGCACATTAGCAGATTACCTACCTGAAAGAAACAAAGAAGTAGGGTACATTTGTACAAGCCTTTCTCTGATAACCCACCATATTCATCATGAAAGACTTCATACAGTCAGCATCGTCCGAGGATGCCATGGTGGGAAATCAGAGCAAGGGCTGTGTGACAAGCGAAGTCAACAAACACCTGGAAATATACTCGTGAAATCCAAGTACAGTCAGGGGTTATTAATTGTGGTAATCCCGATTAAAAATTCTCAAAAATGGAATTTTGGGCAAATTTTCAAATTGAGTTTTCCTATGAAAAATTCAGTTTTGTCATTTTTCTGATATTCTTAAAAATATTAAGTTTAACCCTAGTGTTGTTCTTGTTCACGATCGCTACAGGAATTTGGAAAGCTGACCGAGTCTTAGGCACTTGTTGATTGGACCACTGTTGGTGTCCTATCCAATGAGTTCTACCTTTATGGAAATTTAGTTTGGAATATCTTGTTAAAGAATTTGAACAAGATTCCCCCCACGGTCACCCCCATTCCACAATTTTTTTTTGGACTGGGTGTGTGAATTTTTTGGTGAAGTGGCGGGGGCTTAGCATGTCATTTTGTTGTAAGTTCCTCTGTCCAACACTCTTAGGAGTTGCATAATAAAACAACACTGGTGGAAAGAATGGAGAAATAAAGTACATACAATACAGCAGCTTCAGTATCTATTCTTTAGTTACATGTATTTTAGTGTGCATCATAATTACAATATCGATGAAAAACTTGAATATAATGTTTGAAATATTGAGTTTCATATCTTTTACTATGAAAAAGTCTGAAATATTGAGTTTGATGTCTTTAACCTATGAACAAGTCTGAAATATCAAACATTTATAAACAATGTTTCTGTTTGTAACTAAGTCAAACCTGCTTTAATTAATGCCATTAATCCCTTATTAATTGCACAATCAAACGTAGAAAACGGAAGTTTAAAAGAAAAAGTTAACTCCCCTAGGAGAGAGTTGTCCGCCCCTAGGAGAGCTCTCCCCTCAAATCCAGCGTGGTCACTATATAGGCGACTGCAGCCTCATTTCTCATCCTCTTTCTCAAACCGAGACCAGTAGTGAAACAAGGCCGCGGTACGAGGGGACGGAAGGGTGGGCACATTAAATTAAAGCAGGTTTGACTTAGTTACAAACAGAAACATTGTTTATAAATGTTTGATGTTTGTTGCCTAAGTCTTAAACCTGCTTTAATTAATGCCATAGTACCAACATACGGAGGTGGGAACCTCGGTCTTGTAGTATATCAAAGTAGGCTAAGTGACCGCTGGAATGACACAGAAAACATGGGCATAGCATGAACAATCCATAATCAACAAATGAAACCTTGGTTATCAACATAAAAAGGTTAAACATGTGAATAAGATACTGATGTACTTATCTTTGATTGTTCACAGCCATGTAGCTGTGTTTGTGGTGTGGAAATTATTAGTTTCCCCCCGAGAGAGTACCGCAACGAAGTGTATTGGTACTACTCGGGAAGCCGTCTATACCAAGAGAGAACCTCAACCACTGGGATATAGTCTACTTGGTAAGGCTTATTTATCTTGGCTGTTCCTAAGACTGGTCGAGGCAGGGTCTGTTCCGGGCCTAGTGATCGCCAAGTCACACCACTCTCAGTCCACAATCGTCTTCCATCCAACCATCATTCTAGGGAGTTGAGTGCAAAAGACGGCGCTGAGATCATTGGGAAGGACGTCAGATTCAACCTGAAGGACACAATCAAAAACCGCAGTTAAGGTAAAGATCACACTCACCATGGATACATACATCTTAGGGTGATGATACAGTGTCTGACATCTCTTTAGAGGATCCAAGGTCGTCCATCTGACTTATTTCTACCTTCAATATGAGATCAATCAATTGTGGACCAATAATATGAATGTGATGAGATGATACAGCAATTAATGCAGATTTGCTGTGATGATTCATACTGCCGCCCCCCCCCCCTTTTTTGGAATTTAGTTGACCACGTGCTGGGCAGCCATGAACGGCCCAAGCGTGGTCATCCTATCTGACTGGACTGACATCTCTCAGATAGAGAAAAGGAGAACGTGGAGTTCGCCGTCCAGACCCAAGACTGGACAATGTCAAGGAGGGGCAGGCTCTTTCATAAATCTCAACAAAAGAAACCTGGCCGGTAACGCAGAGGGTAACCATGGAGTAGTAATGGAAGATACTAATCTAACCTATCTCCTGAGTGTCTACCCAAGTAGCTGGGATGACACAGATAAGGGAATAACTTGAGACAAGCAACAAGAAAAACCCTGGTTAGGAATCGAAAAGGGCCAATCATGAATATGATACAAATATACTTATTCTTGAGTGCCTCCATCCATGTAGCTGTGCTCGTGGTGCGATATGTCAAACTCTACCAAGAAATCAGAATCCTCTCCCACCCGGGTTGTTAGGTCTTCTTGGTCTTAGAGGGCGCCAAGCCACTTCATACTCAGTCCACCAACGACTTACGACCAACTTGTCTTGTGAGTTGAGCGTATGAAACACAGCTGAGATCATCCAGAAGGTAGTCAGTTCAAGCTGAAAGACACAAGTAAAACCGTAGTTTAAGGAAAAGCTAAAACTCTCAACCGTCATACATTTTAGATTGATGATTAGAGAGTCCATGGTCGCCTATCAGACTTATTCCTTCCTTCAAGACGATCCTGATGAAAAGCAAGATGGCCGCCTTGCTGCAATGGTGACAAATTTCGCCCCCTCCTCTTTTCTTGAAAGAAACTAACCACGTGCTGGGCAGCCTTTAGTGGCCCAAGCGTGGCCACATTATCTGACTGCACTGACATATCATACAGATATAAAATTTGTGAACGTGGAGTTTACTGTCCAGACACAAGACTGGACAATGTCATGGAGGGATAAGTTCTTCCATAAAGGCCATGTGTAGTGATGGCCACATAGAAGAAGCAAGTGGGGGCGTCAATGGAATATCTACCTTCTGCCCATTGGAAAGACTAATTTATGGTCTTAAACAACTACACGGCTTATTTAAATATGAAGCCTTGCTGACAGGGGAAGGGACATGATAACCGTAGTCGAGAACCGTGACGGAACCGGAACGAGTAAGATAGTGGCGGATGGCTTGAACAGGACATAACCGAAGATCGTCCTCCAGGAAATAGAAGATCTTTCAAGAACATGAAGTTCAGAGACTCTGGACGCTAAAGAAACGCCGCCACCCGATATCCCATTCCGGTAACAGTAGGCGAGTACAACGCGACTGTAATGCTACGGCGCGAATAAGCTCAGAGACATTATCAATAAGGCTAATGTTGGTAAGTAAAACGTAACCCCAAGCCAGAGCAGACGATAGCCTCCCCTGTTGCTCAACTGAGACTTCCTATCCCGGTGAAGTTGAAGGAGGAAGTCAATTACGAGAGAAATAGAGTCGGGAATGGTATCACGACCTCAGCACCGGGACAAATAATCCGCTGTAGAGACCGAACCCGAACAACGAACTCCGTGAGTAAGGTCCCACATATAACCAACAACCCTAAGGATGAATGACAGAACTACACTGTCAAAGTCTAATCATTGGTGTAACGGTCTATACAGAAATAAGGTACTTAAAGGAGAAAGTCGGAAAAACTGTCTCCCAAGTACACCACAAAAAACGTTGTGTCGCTTAAGCACAATCCTAAGGTAAATGGATCTCAACATAACGTTTGTGTGTAAAATCAACATGAATCTGTGTTAATACAACACTGCTGAATTCAATAAAAGATGACTAGTCAGCCACTCACAATCCCGCCGTCGTCCTCAGAGGAAATCCACGTCCATAAACCAAAGACCTATACCATATAACAGAATTAGACCAATACTGTTGATTTGAATACAAATTTTGATATTCTGAACTCCAGACTGGAAACAACAAGGTCTGAACAGAATTCTCTTCGTAGAGTAACGACGAAGCTAAGTAAATCACAATGTGAAAAACCCGAGGGGAATTGATACCAGTGGACGGTTGACGCCAAACGAACGGACTTCCCCTCCGCCGACGACCGACGATGGAGAATCAAAGGAAGTGCCGATGAATGGACATAAAATATGTATCTAGCAGATGAAGAAATGACGTAACAACGGCGTTATGGCGTACTGGAAAGGTCTAACCGATGAAATAGGACGACGCACAGGTGTAGGAGAGACACATAACGGTGTAAAGCGTAATGTGAAAATAGTGTGAAAAATGTTGTGTATGATAAACAACGTAGAGATTTCCCGTTCACAATACTTAATGAATATACATGCTCATAACTGAGCAGAATACAAACTTATAAAAGTACACGACGTAACAGAAAACGGCGTTGCAAACAGTAACCCGTAGTCGACTGTAATAAATTTCCTTCTCTTAAAAGAGATGAACATATTAAATGTCTCGTTAATCACCAAATGTAACTCGAGATAAATGAGATTAATGGATCTTTGTGTCAGTGAACATAAGTAACGTGTCAGCGCACATGGTTACATTATGACCTCTCCCGATATAATCTGTCTCCTGTATAAGAAATTCCGTCAGGAGTTTCATATGGAGAGGATATTAAACATTTACAACAATGTTACTATTAATAACCAAATAGTGACACAACCGACATCCAGATCAAGGAAGTTTTTCCAGGAAATCAACTTTTTTGAAACAATCTATAATCAACAAATGAAACCTTGGTCATCAACATAAAAAGGTTAAACATGTGAATAAGATACTGATGTACTTCTCTTAGATTGTTCACAGCCATGTAGCTGTGCTTGTGGTGTGGAAATTATTAGTTTCCCCCCGAGAGAGTACCGCAACGAAGTGTTTTGGTACTACTCGGGAAGCCGTCTATACCAAGAGAGAACCTCAACCACTGGGATATACAGTCTACTTGGTAAGGCTTATTTATCTTGGCCGTTCCTAAGACCGGTCGAGGCAGAATCTGTTCCGGGCCTAGTGATCGCCAAGTCACACCACTCTCAGTCCACAATCGTCTTCCATGAGTGCAGAAGACGGCGCTGAGAACAAAGAGAGGAAAAACATTTAAAGTCTCTCGCCGGCAGGAAAGTGAGGTTATCAAAATTTACACATTACTCGAACCCGTGTCCTCAGAGTTTGGCACCAAATCGCCAGCAGTAAGTGCAAGCGGCCTAGACCACTTGGCCACCTCAGCTTCCACAAATGACCTAACACGAACAAATTGTCGAGAAGAGGAACAACAGCAAGAACAATACTAAAAAGCAGTTTGATGCTCTAGTAAACTGTACCGATAATACACATGCTGGGACGAATATACTCGTCCCAGATACTTGGTAGAAAGAAAGCATAGAAGACTTCACGACTTACGTGTCAATAGGCTTGTATCCTTGCCGGTCAACAAACAATCCCACCACGCTAGTAATTTTAAAATTTTCTCATAGTGAAGAAATTAAAATTAGTGCATAACTCCATCTGAATTATACGCAAAATACAGTATACAGATGGAACCAGTTTGGTGAGAAACAAACAAATCACATGTATAAAACAAATTTGTATACCAAGGCATAATACAGTTTCATAATAAACAGTGGGTAATCGGATTATATACTCACGATGACCAACACGAGATCCCTTTGTAGATCGCACCTAATCACAAAGAGATCATCAAAGATGCTCAATAAAATACAACAAACAGTCGTAGCATTGAAGTCCCGTAATATCCATTACGTTAATATTATAGCATCGTTTATAAAGAGTTGAGTTGTGGTTACGTACACAAAAACAACAAACACATAAACATGAGAGGTAGAATAAAACCCCATAAGTTCTCTCTTGAAGACAGGATATCAAAATTACACAATAATAGTTGATATAACAAGAGATTACCTTCTTGGCAGGACCAAAGAATTGAATGCATGAAAGTAACGAACTACCAAAGTCCGAAACAACAATAATCACATGGAACAATGACGGACGGCTTATAAAGAATCGTATTTCCCCGGCAGGGGAAAAACGAACCTCCCGCGTCAAACCAGGGTCGTACTCACACTCTTGGTAAGGATTTATACAACAATTTAATGGATAAAATCATGACGAAACAAAAACCTGTTCGTTCAGAGTACAACATAATAGGCTCACATACCGACCGCGGAATGTTGGGAGCCAATAAAAGCCCACAATAAACACACCGGGTCGCAACACAAAGTTTGCGACATAATTCCCGGGGAACTGTGTCATTAGTTACACATGGAGAATTTCATAATGACTTCTAGAATAACATCGTCAGATGATCATTTCAAGAGAATTTTAAAATCTCCGCCAAAAACCAATATTTAGCGACGTACGTCGGAAAATACCAAATACGTCCGACTCAAAGAAGTCCAACATTCGCCCCAACAAATAGATCGGGAACGGAATTAAATAAACTATGTAGATTTAACCGTTTATTTGTTTTCTTCCTTCAAGAAGATACATGTGGTGAACCGATAGGTAAAGGAGAAATAACCTGGGGTGAAGGTTCCTTTTGTTCGACGGGAACAATAGACTGGCCAGGCTTGACTGACCTGGCCTTTGTTAAGCGTAACAAAGGAACTGGATTTGGATCGACCCTAGACAATGAAACTCCGAACCGGGTCAAACTGTCTAGCAACCTGGAATTA